>CM056741.1:30042424-30270697 GCA_029851415.1 Eretmocerus hayati | reverse complement strand
CTCGACTTCTTAGTTGAATTTGTTTCTCAATCCTATCCTATTTGAGTTGAGCTGAGGTGATCTAATCTAGAATATTTATGAATGAAAAAATTCCAATCAACTGTCGCATGATTGAATGAATTATCCAAATCGAACAATATGTAGGAGAATTTGATATTTTGTAGACAAGTAAAATATGGATAAGGAAATAGAATAGACCGCAGTAATTCACACAGCTATTTACACAACACTTTGCTGTCAATGAGTATCCCAACAAGACCTTAGTCCTAGTGAAAAAAGAATCGTTCACAAATGACGATATGCAAAATTTCTCCCATTCATGACACCAATCTTCTTTGTGTCTCAGAGGCAAATGAGACAGACTTTCTACAAATTTTGATGAACGAAAAATGAAACCTGTATTTCTGCTCAGCAGCAAAATTCGGAGAGGTTGGGAACTACCCAGAGAGAGTTACTACAATTGAATGCAGAAGAAATGTACATACTGAAAAGAATAGTTGAACCTTCCAGAATGATCAATCTTTATGAGTATGACAGACAAGTTTGCAGAGTTGAATTCATGACCAAAAACATACTTTGATCAAGCTTTAGTTGAGTATTCTGTGTGTGTTGATAGTGAATTCAAGGTATTGCTCTTGGATCAATAGGAATTAAAAAAGAGTAAGGAATCAGGGCTTTCATTCAAACATTTTTTCACGGTTTGGTCGAACAATAACAGAATTTCTCCAGAAACAGCTGATCTAACTCTTAGAGCTGTACTTACAACAGATGAATGGAGATGGGCAATTTATGAATATCTATAGATGACGTTTGGTTTCAAAAAAACTTTCTAGAGAAGAAGTCAACTCACCTCCTCTCTACGTTTAAGCCACCGCCCGCAGGGGCTTTCCTCCAGTATCTCGCTCTCATCCTCAGAGTCCTCACCACTCTCCCTAGGGGACTTGTGCTCAGGATCGGTGCTAGAGCGACTGCCGGGCATTACACACTCGACTCTCTGATCCACCAGGATGTTTACAAGAGCTGCTGTTTGGGCAGCAGCATTAGCGTTAACTCACTGAACAGGCACATAAGTCCTGCAGCAGGCACCAAACAGTGATGTCCACATGGATGATAATAATAATGACACAGGCACTGAGACTGTACACAGCACAGAGCCTGGACACAACTCCTCGCCTCTTCCTCTGTGACAGCAAGTTGCAGCATAGAGCCGACTAAGGGTGTACCCAGAACTCTCCGGGCACTATCTACTGCTACAGCTTCTTCTCGCCGACGTCAACACTCTGCCCAGGGTTTCAAAACCAGGGCGTGAATACTTCCACTCACTCTAGGTAAAACAACATCTACACTCAAGCAAACCCTACCTCTTTATTGTTTATGAAATCAACTAGCCCTCCAAAATTTGTTATTTTACAAGCAGAAGCTCCTGATCACTATACACAAAGATTTTCAGGGTCGGGGTGTCCTGAAATTCTTTCAGACACTCGCGCACAGGAACTGCTGATGATGACTCGCGGGCGGTTTCATTCGAGCTAGCCGGGCGGCTGATGTTTCAGAAGGACTTGGTTCGTTGTTGTCAAGAAGATATAGGCAGCAATGTATAGATATCCCGGTCAGTACGACGAGGACGAGGACGAGGACGAGGACGACGAAGACGACGACGACGACGACGACGACGGCACACTAGCTTATTCTCGCGGTGCGCATATATATGCACACAGTCTGATATTTTCCGTCGTCGTGAGGTAGATGTATATATATATATATTATATATGGACAACTTCTCAATGCTGCTGTTCGTAATGCACTGCCGGATGATGACTGCGAGAGCGTGTTGGTCGCGTGCGTGTGTTGCGCCGCGATACCCCCGCGCCGATCAAATTCAAGCTCTGTATTTCAATTGCGTGCTACTTTGAAATTCTTACATTCAATCTTCACAACTTGGGCCAAGCTCTACCTCTGGAATTTCTATTGCGCGTCATTTTCTCGTTGCAGACGACTCGTAAGGGTGAATGGACTCACGAATAACCTAGCGGAAGACAGAAATATTAGGGTGTGATTGTAGAATGAGCTTTGGCCGTTGTTTCGGTCGCGTGGGGAGTTTTATGCTGCGCGGACAACGTTTGCCGACAGTTTTTCTTTGAATCGATAAATCTTTGCAAATTATAATTTTGACGTGCTTTTGCAGGTTTTAATAGAATCTCATTTTATTACTTAGTGATAAGGGAAGGGTAGAGTGTCGCGACAAATAGCAAATAGGTCGATTTCGGTCAGTCATTGATCATTGTAGGCGCACCTTAAAATTTCTGCCGCTATGCCAATACATGCATGCGCGTAAAAGGGGTACGGTAAAGTAAAGTCAGATATATACAGATATAAACAGATATGTATAGAAATATATTGAGTATGAAATGCACTTTGAGAATCCTTTCCCAAAGCAGGCGCATATTGCAACCCTTTGGCGATTGGCTGCTTGCGCCTCTTTTCGCACGAATGCAAATGTTCGAAACTCATCATAAACCGTTACATTGTCCGAAATATTTGATTGGCATGTGCAATTTTGACGATCGTTAAATTTATGTACGAGCTGTGCTCAAAAATTTTTTTGAGTTGCGCCCCGTTATCCTGATGTCGAGCCTGATGTGCATAATATATTATTATGAGCACACCTAAAATGAAAGTACTTATAGTTTCTGCATCGCGTTCCGAAATTTCGAAGGTGAACCAGAGGTGGCTTATTCCAACTTGATTTACACTTTACTTAATTTTTTTACTTAATTCCAATTTGATTTCGTTAACGATTACAAGCTATATTTTGTAGAATTTTTATATTAGATTGTGAAGCTTATATATTTTTCGAACCCATCCACTGTGTATCGCAAGCTCTTTATTAGATATTGAAAAAGGTTAATATGGCAAAAATAGGGCAAAATTGACAGATTTAGAACTTTGACGAATTTCTGCTATTCATTTTTTTTTCTTCTTTGAAATTTCTCTGAATAAGTTTCTCAAAAAAATAATTGCCAATTATGAAAAGCGCATAAAAAATTGTTCGTTGTACTGACACAATGTGACTGACAAGGGGAGGACCAGACCTTTGGACCACCAATCCTTTCCAAAATTTTTTTACAGTTTTGTGTCACCAAGAATATGAAGAATCCAGAGTAACCCCGTCAAATGGGCCCTCTGTCCAGAGCTACAAGCAAAAATGTTAGCGTTACCAGTATATCTATATATATATCACTTTTTAACATGGGCCTATGTGGTCAATGTTAATGTCATGGGCTGTAACTTTGAACTGGAGGCCCATTTGACGGAATTATTCTGGATTCTTCATATTCTAGGTAATACAAAACTGTAAAAAAATTTTGGACAAGATTGGTGACCCAAAGGTCTGGTCCTCCCATTGTGAGTTGACTCACGGGCTAAACCGAAATGGATACCACAATATAATACTGTGGTTTTGATAAAAAGTATTCGATCTCACATTGTCGCGATCCGTTGTCTCCGGCATGAGTTGGACAACGGCGTTGGCCAAGTATATATGATGAGTAATACATTGGGAAATGTTGAAGATAAAGTGGGGGATTCGAGGATTATGGGTACTGCTCGCGGATCGAGTGCTGCTGATTCACATGAAAATCAATCGAGTTATTCGATAAAGTCGTTCGATCAGACTTTTTTGCAAATACGGATGATGAGTAATAATCGACCAGTACTCTGAAATCACCGAATATTAAGTATGTCTGTATCACCTTTTATTTTTATCACTCCGCAAATAAAACAGGTTTAAATTTTTCCAAGTGCTGAGTCAAATTCCACCAATATTAAATCATCACGACTGAAAGCTCGATTGCGAAAAATTGCAAGAATCCAAAGAGAAACTACAACAAAAATTTTTGTATGCTGAATTTTACCTATCAAGCAAGAGCTGATGTCTATGCAAAATAAGTACGTCAACTCGAGCGTCAACTACCTTTGGTCACATCCACCCTTAGCGCAGAGCCCCTTATCGACAAACACATATTTCCAAGCAATTGCACCTCAATCGTTTCCAAGAATCCGACGATTCCGCATCCACGGGCAATATTTTAACGCTCGCACCCTCGTATATGATGGTTAAAACAACTTTCAGAGGGTCTCAGGAAGAGACTGGACGATTGTCGAAGGTGGTAAAACGTCTCCTTTTATTTTACATCCCTATAGAAGTGCACTCCAAGGCTCGTGTGCCATACATTTCGATATAGTACTTATATCTATCGCTCACGACATATAAGAAAATACAATCGGTTTGAAACACTTGAATATACAAGAGTTATTCTAGAGCGGAGGTCTGTAAAGAAATCGAAAAAAATTGATCCCAGTTCGGACTATATAGAAATTGAACAAAAAAAAACAATTTTCACATTTTTTCAACCAACCTTGGGATCAAACGTGGGCCTTAAGGTTGGTAAAAAAGTCCACCCAGGCCTTTTTGCTTTCTCTAAAGAGGCAGGAAAAGGGCCTAGGTAAGCTTTTTTTCTGAAAAATTCAAAGTTTAGGCGAAATTCAATTTTGCCTCATCAATGTGACTAGTTTCCAGGAGAAAATTGTCCAAAACCGATCATTCACTATCTAGTGACTTCTGGGACGTATTTATTGAAAGCAAATTTCAGCAATTTCCATGTCATCCTCTAAATGACCTAGCTCTAAGTAGCAAGGTGATGATTGACTTCTATTCGAGTCCTAGTCGAATTGAAGTTCGAGTAGTCATAATGAAGTCCCAGAAAAATATACAATTTGCTCACTGAGTAGATTATTATTGGACTTGTCACTTTTCATAGAGCTACAGTCGAAAAAAGTTGAGCAAATTTCGAAAAAGTCGGAAATCAAAGATGGAATTTCTCAAATGCAACTCAATTTTTCCCACCCAAATCTGTGCGAGAATATTTTTTGAGACATCTACTTTTTCACAATTTTTTACATTTTCACAATTTTTTACAATTTTTTTAATTTGAGCGGAGGTGATTTCCTTTAAATTTTTCTGACGAGAGCCCATTACAAAATGCTGAATCTTGTCATTTCAACAAAAACGGCATCATTGACCACGCCGGTACGTCGAAAGAAGTTGAATTCCGACAAAGCCATGATTATAGGGGATAGGCTAATAAAGGGCCTGAAAGATCCTTTTACGGACCCTAGGGTCCACACTAGGGTGGGCCGAAAAATGGAATTTTTTCCAAATCAAAACGCTTGGGGTTCCAGTTTTTGCCACTTCCCACGTGGATAAGGAAAAATTTTTCCTGCGATTTTTAAAATGAGGTTTTCTGCTGGAGCAAAAGCCCTAGAGATTTTTAAAAACGAAGGTTTTCTACTCGTTTTTTGCGTTATTTTCCAAACTGATCGAGAGAGGCGGAGAACGCACCCGGGATGTGAATCATCTTACAAACCATCATTTCTTATGTATTTTTGCCCATAGAAACCGAATTCGTGGTACGCTTGAGCCTCAGAAGTGAAGGCTCTCTATGGAATGCAAGACAACGATCGTAGCGCAGAAATGGCGATTTTCCGGAAAACAACAAATCACGTTAAAATCGGTATCTGTGGAAGAGCCCTCTATTTCTGGGCCCAGAACAGCACCACACTACTTTTTCTTACGTATTTCGACCTGCTGAAAACGATCCCGGTGGTTTTAGGCAGCTTGGATACGTAAAATGTAGGTATTGAGCTGATGACGACGAACGATTTTCTTTCTATGCTTATGCATTGACTGCATATCGTTATAGACGGGCTTTGACACATCGGTCATCGGCTCCTCTTCACTTGAATTGCACGCACCAAAGCTACCTAGAACCACCGGAATCGTTTTCAGCAGGTCAAAATACGTAAGAAAAAGTAGTGTGGTGCTGTTTTGGATCTATAAGTAGGAAGCTCTTTCACACATACCGATTTTAACGTTATTTGTTGTTTTCCGGAAAAGTGACGTTTTTTTTTGCTACGATCGTTGTCTTGCATTCTACAGAAAGCCTTCACTTCTGAGGCTCAAGTGGACTACGAATTCGGTTTCTACGTGCAAAAATACATAAAAAATGATGGTTTGTAAGAGGATTCACATTCCGGGTGCGTTCTCCACCTCATTCTATCAGTTTGAAAAATAATGCAAATAACGAGTAAAAAATCTTCATTTTTAAGAATCTTCGGGGCTCTTGCTCCAGCAGAAAACCTCATTTTAAAAATCGCAGGAAAAATTTTTCTTTATCTACGTGAAAAATGGCATAAACTGGGATCCCAAGCGTTTTAATTTGGGAAAAATTCCATTTTTTGGCCCACCCTAGTCCACACGGAGGGTCAAAAAAATCTTCGAAAAAATTTTTTGTACTATGTAACATAGTACAAAAAATTTTTTGTTTTATTCTTTCTCAGACCTCACTGGCGACAGTTTTTTTTTCAGCTTGCTCTCAAATTACTCTTTTACATACATATATTATACCGTATGCAATAAATGCAAATATGCGTGAAAAATGGTAAAATTGTAACACTCGTGTAAGTGCATGTGAAAGACATGAGCATGAGATATATATGTGTATCGTGAGCTTATTATACGCGCGCACACGCCACGCTGGTTGTATCTCGTTATATTCGCGGGCAGGGTCAATGTTTGTGCGATTATATTGCGGAGAAGGAGGTAATATGACGAAAAAGAGGAGGAGGTGGTGGTGGTGGTATTATAGTGGGTGGTTAGAGGGCGAGCACTACCACCGATCGCTAGCTCTGCTATATGACGACGACACGCGGCAAATTGAGCGTTTCATATGTACTTTACTCGTGTGCCATCAGACTCATCTTTGACTTTGAGATATATGGGACACGATGGTTTTATATATAGTACGTCATATCTCATGCATACATAATGTGAATTTTTGTGAACGGTAGTGATGGCTTGGGGCTGAATATTTTATTTGACGGGATATTCAGTTGGAACCGCTCCTTTTTGTGGATGCAGCTCAGCCTAAAAGAACAAATTGATACAGCATCTTGAGCCTTTGAGAGGCGAAAGCAGAAAAACTTTGTATTTTTATTGATTGTTCATGCAAATAGAAAATCCAATCGATTTTCAATACAATTTTTCTTGACGAAAATTAGAAAGTCTTTAACGTAAATCATTGAATTGATGATAAAGTTTTGCATCCCAACTAGCTTTTTTCTATCCATCCAGATGGCGAAGGGCGGAAACTTGCAAAAAAGAACACTTTTGCACTGTGTATGTCAGAGCGGTACATTTCGATACAAATATTGAGAGTAAGAATGTTCAGCTTTGCGTCCGGGTCATCGTCGGCGACATCCGGCAAGGTTTTCATACTATTTCAATCGACTAGGTGTAAAGAACTGCCTTACGCTCGGAAATTTTCTTTCATTTCCCACAAAATCGATCAAAAAACGTATTTCGACCTCCCGAGCGTGAAATTGTTTGCTTTACACGTGATAATTGTGACTCTTGCTTTCAGGGATCGGGCCAAAAACAATTGCTCGAGAAGCACAACTTCTCACCCTCGGATCGAAAATTACTAAGTATTTATGGATGGTAGAAGTTCCCAAAAATTTGGAAGGAATTCGTGACATTCTTTATTTTCATTCGGATCAGTAACAGTAATCATCGTATTTCTACGAATAAGCTCCTAGAGTAAGCTGGTGAGATGACATTTTGAAAGTGAGAATATTTTTTGCAATAATATTTATGTGCATTTTCCGAGAACCAGTTATAAAGGTTTTTTTCATCTATGATATGATGCTTTGATCCGGATCAGAAGAGCTGCTCAGACACGATTTTTTTAGGAAAAATTATTCGCAAAATCAAAGTTATTGGTAAAAACAGCACCCTGACCATCGCCATGGGTAGAATGATTTACAATCCAGAGAATGGTTCACGTACACGCATATTCGATGAAATAGCAATAAATTCCAATTACTCAAGTGGAAGACTGGAGAATCATCAATTTTGGAAGAACAACTTTTTTTTAAAAATTCATTGATCTGTAGACTATTTAATCAGGTCCTAATGGAGGATACCATAGTAAGCAAATTCACGATTAGAGGAAAAAAGGTCCAAGGTCATTCTATTCGCCCAGGAGAAATTTTCATCTTTTCGCCATAGATATCCCGAACAAACTCAACTTATAGAGTCGAGAAAAAAACACGAACGCGGAAGTGGAAAACCATGCTAAATCTCATTTTTCTCTAAGACTGAGTGAGGTGTCGCGGTCACCGATCAATGATATTTCGATAGGAAGAAAAAAAAAGAGACGGACGTGACCCCCTACACGATTGTCTCCTTTCATGCAAATATACATTATATACAGCGACCGGAACCGATCCAAAGTCGGATAAAAATTCCGTACCATTACGTCACCATAGAAGCACTGCTAATAGATTATACCACAGTCCCTCGAACTATACATACAAGATTTACACTAGAACGATCGACCGATCAGTAAATTTCTAAGAAAAAACCTACATGAGTTGTGTAGGCAACAGGCCTCTACAAAACGAAACCGCCATCCAACATCCAAACCGCTGTCGCCGATTGTCCTGTTTCATCTGAAATTCTGCATATTAGTCATATGTCTGGACAGGTTTTACTGTATCCTGTGGTAGACGATTGTCAATTCAAATTGTTTTTCGTACAACACATTGTCAAAGCGTTATCGCGCTAATAGTGTGACGAAATTCGTGGGTTCAATCGTGTTAAGTAATCGGTCATAGGACTTGAGAATTATTGAGAAACGAATCAGAGTGATGACGATACAACGACGTCCTTGAATATGTGTGTAGCTTATAAATTTAATCAAGTGTTGAAATGTTTCACGAGCGATTCAGATGGTATCATTTGAATTTTATCAATTCAGTTGATTGTAGATATACGTATATAAGCTACTACTTTTGATACCGTAGAACTACAAAATGTGGCGATAACGCAGTAGCTCAACAAAATCTCGAAATTTCAATCTTTTTATAAATTTTATGAATAGATTTGTATGACTCTCTGTGTACATCGAACTTTTTCTTTAATACGAATGTAATTTTTACTAAGAGACTGAAATACTTGAGAAGTTTATTGTCGGTGAGGTATATGAGGGTTTCCATGGAACATTTGACTATTGACCCTCTAAAATAAAAACAAATTTTTCTCATCGCACACGTTTAAAATGGGTTTCATGTGATTCTTATACCTCGAAAACATGTGAAAAAAGTGGTGCCACTCTCTTCCAAGCCGAGGTATCTGGTTCAGAACGAATTGTATGGAATTTCACACTTGAAACATTCGTGAATCAACTCCAATCGAACAGATTCGATTCAAAACATTGTCTAGACGATCGATACGATTTATATTTTGCCTGACTTGACTTTAAGATGAATTTCATCATTGATTCCTCCGAAATTCGATGTAAATTTCCAAAATCGAGTCAAGAGCTATGAGTCTCATTTCAATTTCTAGAATACACTGTGGTGTTATTTTGTTCATTTTTCAGCCGTATACTATGTAAAAATCAAGAAAATCGCGATACCATCACATTTAGCGGCTTATTTAGCTTACCATCCGGATTCAAATACTTCTCCTCAGCTTCTCACAGAAATACCGATCGACAATTGTAACTCAGAACAGTGCGGTTATATCCCTTTTGCGATGAAGAAAAAAGAGCACAACATTCCAATCCTGTGCTTTACGTTTCCTGAGTATGCCATCAAAAAATGACCGTTTTGAGAGCCAGTGGCGCGATAACTTTATGAGCTTTGAAGCTTTATAAAATTTGTCCGGATCAACGCACACTCACAAACCAAACGGGATTCGATTCGTCTTCTTTTCAACTTCGAAAACTCATTGCTAAAATTTCCGTTTTGCACAAGGTATTTCATCAATTTCGTAAACAATAGCCAGAAAAAGTTTTCCCACAAAACTCAGTTACATCGATGAATGAGAGTTAATATCATAGCCAAATCAGCGCACACCTCTGAATCAAAGATTTTCTCAAAATATGAGATTAGTAGATGGATATATCATTCCACCGAAGTAGTTGAGGCATAGGTATTTTAGTTACAGCCTTATCAATTCAAAAAATCGCGTTGGTACGTTTGTAAACTACCCAAAAATCATCCTTTGCGGTCTGCTATTGACAAATCAGGATGCGTTTCAACAAAAAAGAATTTAGTCCATATTGAATGATGCCAAATACTATGAAATGCCACTCCTGCGCACTCCGAATAGTTCAAAATACTCTTGGAACACTGCAGTAATACAAAAGTTAAAAGTTCCGTGGAAACTCTCATATGTGATACTATGCAGCTCGCAAATTTCACATATTTCACTGCCGTAAAACGCTCGGTAAAACGGGATGACTGTCACCCTATTTTTAAGAATACAGTTTTTAAAAAACAAATAGGTGAAATTGAATTCTGAGCACAGGATTTTTAAGAAGAAGACAAGAGGCGCTGAATGGCCTACGATACATATAGGTTTGGTCAGAAAATCACTACGAAAATTTGAATAACCCGTAACAGTCCCACTGGGTCCATGGGACCCACACATGTTTCCCAGAAAACCTATGAAAAATCTATGAGATAAAAAGGAAGAGCCACCAAAGTTGATGCTCGTCAAAGATTTGGGTCAATAGCTTCGTTTGACTAGGAAGAGACTTAATTTTTCTACGCTGGGTTTGATGGACCCAGTGTGACTTTTTATAAGATTTTGAAGTGTGACCGTTACGGGTTAAAAGCTCCAAAATGGCCAAAGTCAACCCGTTTTACGGTATATATTGAGGATGAATATACTTTTGAAGCCTTTTCTTTTAACGATGCTCATTTTGTGGGGTGAGTAACAAGTGCTGAAGTCAAACAAAGTTATAAGCATGAAAAAACTTAGTTCGAATTCGATTATGTCGTCACGTCAGTTGCGTAAGGTAAATCAATAGAAATTGGAATACAAAGTGTTTTTTACGTAATGTCAATCTACTCATTCAATATTTTTGCATTGCACACCAAAATTATTCATCAACCGAATGGCAAGAGACTTGGCGCACATGAAGTTGAAGTATCCGAGAGAGTATGTATGCAAAATCTCACATTGATTGATCGCCTTATTTCGGAGCCATAGATTTGGGAAGTTAGGATGTTTTCATCATTTTTAAGATTGAGCTTATGGGAGCGAAGAGAAAAAAAGCTATAGAAAAAAATCTGATCTCGAGAAAATCACCAAAATTTAGAAAAGATAAGATTACTTGATGATAAATGATATAGGCCAAGTTTCTACATGAATGGTCGTATGGTTTCTGAGGAATCTTCCGCAGAGAATCCAAAATTCAAAGTGGCCAACATAAAATTCCGTGTCTATGGCATTTAAATTTGATAATTTGTGCCTATTTCTGTAAGGTGATTGTTTTTGTTCGTTGTTTGAGGCAAAAAAAATCCCGATTGTCAACAGAATCAATCATCAGGCCTAGTATCAAGGAATTCGACAAAATTGATGTATCCGGAAGAGTAAACTTCAATTTTCTTGACTCACTCTGTTTATTATGTATAACTCTATAAGAAATTTTTCAAAGAGGATGATACCAATGCCAAAGTAAAATCACTACATTTATTGTGGGTCCCGAATTGTTACAGCAGTGAATGTAGTGATTTCACGGGACCGGAATTTGAAGTAACACTTCGGTCGTGTGAAGTTACAATAACATATTCGTTGTAGAAATATTTCACTCCCAGAATGTAAAATCACTATTACATTAACTGAGGTAACAATTCGGAATCGACATAACGATACAATGATTTTACTTTTTATTAGCATTATGATCCCGACAAAAGTATCTATGAGAAAATTCTCACAGTGATTTCTTGAAAGAGTGTACAAAGTGACAGCTTTGAGACTACCCCCTCCACGACGAAAACACACTAAGGCGCTCTTGTGATTGGTTGGTTGTGCGATATCATTGTCGATACGCACATTTGCCTAATTTCTGGCAAATTTCCCTCATATCCGTCATTCTAATTAACTATCTGCAACTTCCAATTCGATGAAACGTAAGTATGTTCTCTATTGCGTCTCTTTAAATTCAAATACACTCCAAATAGAATTGAGAAATGCACTGGCAAGTGAGAAAGAGAGATATCGATCCATATCGCGTCGTGTCTCATTTTGTCTAGCCGTTTGCACAGTTCTGTTTCTACTTGGCGTGTCTAGATTAGGCTCTTGAGCAAATATACATAAAACGTTAGACTGCTCCAAAAATAGAAAAAAGATAAACTAAATTGTAGGGTGTAATATTTTTGGATACAAACTCAAGTAAATTGTCACTCGTTTGATGCAGTTATATCTGTTTCTGTCGCGCAAAGTGTTTACGAAGTTTTACCTAATTTTTCACGTACATTTCCAAAAATCAGTATCGATTGGTCAATCAGAAACTCTGTATTGCCATTTGAAACATCGTGAAATTGAAACTTGAATCTTGATAGTATTCGTGATATGAGAAAATTAGTCTTTCATATTAAACAAGAAACGAGTTATTAGAGATAATTCTCCCGCTCTATTTTAGATTGATAAAAATTCAATGCCGAGCGATGCGAAAATTGACCTTGACTGTCGATCTCTCTATACATTGTATTATTTCAAGAGTTACACATTACGTGTAATGAGGAGCGTAGGTCGTAACCCACTTCAGCCACTTGAGTACTTATACATATTTTTATATGTGTGTCCATCTCTTCGAGTCTACCTCTCCGCGCATGCATATAAAAGCACATAACGACGATCAAAATGATGATATAATATGATTTTCAATCGTTTAGAAGTATAAATCGATTTGTTTGTCGCTGAGAAACGATTATAGACTAGGCGAAATCACCGCCATCGCTGGAAAAATCCGTCTGATGGAATTTTTTTACGGGATCCCCTCCAGAAGACCCTTCTGAATCCGAAAATCCATGTTGCCAGACGAAATTCTGGTGCAAAATTGTTTAAACTGAAATTGTTTAAACAAATTAGCAATATCAACTTTTTTGGTCCGAAAGCAACTTGGTAAGGTTATTTGGTTCATTTTAAAAAGAAAATCTCTTGTCATTTTTCTCTAAAAGTCGTTGTTTTCGAGCTGTGAGCGTTTCAAAGTTGGAAAAACGCGAAAATCGCGGTTTTCAGCGACCGATTAGAGTACGAAAAACGTGAAAATCTCATGTTGCTAAAGCAAAAAAGTGTTAATTGGGATGTCCGTAACAATGTCCAATAGCAAAAATTCATGTTTCCGAGCGATAACGCATTGTTTTTCCAATGTTAACAAAAGGTAGATTTGCGGGCTACAGCAACGCCGAGGAAGCAGACGACGCGACGCCGCCACCGTTGAATCTCTATGGCTATATCGTGCGCAACTACCCATTGTTTACATTGAAAAAACAATGGGTTATCGCTCGGAAACATGAATTTTTGCTATTGGACATTGTTAAAGACATCTCAATCAACATTCTTCCGCTTTGGAAACATGAGATTTTTACGTTTTTCTCACTCTAATCGATCGCTGAAAATTGCGATTTTCGAAATTTTTCAACTTTGAAACGCTCACAGCTCGAAAACGATGACTTTTAGAAAAAAATGACAAGAGAGGTTTTCTTTTTAAAATGTATCAAATAACCTTACCAAGTTGCTTTGGAACCAAAAAAGTTGATATTGCTAATTTGTTTAAACAATTTCAGTTTAAACAATTTTGCACCAGAATTTCGTCTGGCAACATGGATTTTCGGATTCAGAAGGGTCTTCTGGAGGGGATCCCGTAAAAAAATTCCATCAGACGGATTTTTCCAGCGATGGCGGTGATTTCGCCTAGTCTATTAGGTAAAACACATAGCAAGTAAATAGAAACTTTATCGATGCGGCGTCTCTTCTATCAATTTATGAAGACAATGACAAAAAGTTTTAACCCGTATTGAAAGGATTGTCGTCAAATGGATAAACCGGTTTATTGGGCAACGATTTGATTTCAAAGAATTTGAAACGTAAATGCATATAAATTTTGCATGCATTTGGATATATATGTAAAATGTTTTAGCATACGTCATGCACCTCGCGCATCATTTCTTTTTCACACACATTCCAGGAAATTTTCTGGAAATACCATATTGATTTTGCTTGAAACGTACTCTTCGATTGGGTTTTCGATGACGGAGCTTGACATTGTTATCAAACTAATTTCTACCCAAAATTTATGATCAAAGCCGTATTTGCAAAAACAATACGTAGATCGAAAAATGCAATAAATGGCATTATCGACTAATGGATGTGCAATAAATTCATTGAATTATTCATAACGCATAAGATTCACTAATTTTTTCACAGTATTTATCATATCCGCATCCAACGTAAAAACTCTGCGTGTCGCAGATCCCCGTGGCTTTTCCTTCCTTCATAACACTCAGATAAGAATAGATAATGTAGCCCTACCTACGCCGTAGTTCCTACAGTCATTTCTTATCACTCGCGTGCGATATAAGTCGAAATAACTAAATTTCAAGCCTCGCTCTTTCATTATGATGAATTCTGATGTGAGCTTTTTCCAAAAAAAGTAAAATTTTTTCACTTCCACGATACTTACGATATACGTGCATCATTTTGAAATATACAGACGCCGATATATTATTGAGCGACGCTAAAAGCGTCATAATGCGATTTCTACATTCTAATAATAGAAGTTGAATTTTGATTAAGTGTGACTCACTTAAGAATGTATAAAGGAATGCGTGATCATAGTCTGAGAGTTGCGAGACGAATTTCAAATGGAGAAAAGTCAATGTAGTGTATGAATGTAATATGGTCAAAGACGTCAGACGTTACAAGGTTCATTCACATCATACCTGATGTTATCAGTATTTTCTTTTGGCGTTAAAGAGAACCGTTTTGAAATTTAAGGTAGTTGTCTACCAACTACGTGAGTCAATCGCTACCTAAACCTCACTTTTCCACTATCATAGATTTGAACGAAATTAGTCTGTTTTGCCCATCAAAAAGCAAGCTTGAATTGGTTAATATACTTTTGTGATCAAAATCTTTCCAAACCAGATGATGATTTGCGTATAAACCGTATTTGCGTGGAGGCCGTTCCGCAATCTCAATTTTCCGATAACTGCCACGGAAAAACTAGACGATCAATCTTGAGCGGGCTCGGACAAAAGATTCATATCTTTGTATCACCTTTTTCCTCCTGCAATCCCATCATTTTCTGTAATCTCGATCGACTGTGAAACCCAAAAGTGTGCCATTTTATGTGCCCTCTCCCGTGCATAAACGCAATGTTGAATTCGATCAAAACACCCGGTTTTTTATGGCTAGGGCTCCGAAACAAAACGATCAATCTTCATGAGATTTTACACACATATTCAAGAAAACTGGAATTGATTTCTCACCATGTTTCAAAGCATTCTGTAATCTCTTAATTTTAGTGGACAACTACCTTAACGTTACGGTTCGCGTGGTGCATCAAAAATATTCAAGAATAATAATTAAGTTTATGATGCATCCAGAATTTGATAGTGAAACGTGCTAAAAAAATGGAATTTGATCATATCTGTGCCTCTTTCTTGTGATGAGATTTTCACTAAAAATAAGACCTTTCTTCAGAAATAACAACAGCGCATTCCAAATCCAATGTGAAGGACTTCGTCACGGACAAAATTTCAAGCAAATATATCAAACAATCGAGTCCTAACTCGAGAAAAGGCTCAGAATTGAAATCTTGAGTGCCACATGTACGTTTGTAGCCAACAACAAGAATATGTTATTAGCTTTTTCACGATTTTGTCAATTCCATGTATACCACTGTATCCTACTAAAAGTCAATTCATCCGGGCGAGAATAATTTTTCCCGCTGATATAAGATAAAGCCAATACGCGGAGGATCCAGTTTCTATGTCAACTGCTTTATTTTTGCAAGCGATTTTAGGGCAAAATGTCAGGTTCATGTGTTCCGTAAACTCACAAAGCGTTTTCTGGAATACTCAATAGTACAAAAAAGACGGAGAAATGGAATTCTGTGCTCCGGGGCATGGATTTTCGGCTCAAATCAACTATCTAAACACAAATTTCAGGGTCATATATGGTCCCATCGCGTCGAGATTTCTCGATAGACAATTAAACGTCGAAAACCGCAAATTTCAGATCCATGTATACTACTTTCCCTGTGTCTTATACCTATATACATGTCAAAATTACATACACCATTCCTCGTTCTAAGACAATTTTTCTCAGAGTTATGCAATAGATTATCGTTCTTTATGCAAAAAATGAATGAAAAAAAATTGGCACAAACGAGCGTGAAATCAATTTTCAATCACTGAATTTTTTGGTAAAAAATGGTGTAAGCTTTCGCAATGATACTAATATAGGTATACTGGCAATGCTAATATCATAGGCTGTAGCTCCAAAAACCTTTAGTATTCAAGTCGGCAGTTCTGGATATCATCTTTTTGTGCCGCAAGAAGGTGATCTCCGCACAGTTTCAGCCGGATCCACGACCCAGACAGACCATGACTCGTCCTTGTCAGTGTGTTGAGAATTTGTTTTAATAGATTATGAATGAAGAATAAGAAAAATTTCAAGTTTCAAAATACTATGATCTGAGTCAGAGGGAAATGAAGTTGGTAATGCTTGGCCTCATAAAAATTCAACGATTTGCAGCTCCATTTTAAAATTTTTGGGATCAATTCCAATGAAAAATGTTGATGATATGCAATGTAGAGACGTGAAAGAATTCATTGAGTGTTGATAAGTAGAATTTCTTGGTGGATAATTGCAAATGAAAGGGTATTGTGTTTTCAGATTCTTTTCTTCTGAATTTTGATGAATCTTCGAGAATTTCAAGAATACCGTGTGATTCTAGAGCGTGGCGATTTAAAAAAATCCCATTACGGGTAGAAAATATCGGGATTTCTAGAATAAAATTATTGTTATTTTGGTCGTGGCGTAGGTAGTATAACAAACTTTTCAATTATTTTTGCTCACATTTGAGAAGTTTCAGAAGATATTGGCCACGGTAAGAATTTTGTTTAGTCATTCTTACTTTGATCCTCGTAAAATTTAAGATCAAAAAATTTCAAAGCTCAAATTTCTCGTGAAAAATACCATAATATGAAAAACTCTTGGAAATGGCTTTGAAAATATAGCTAGCAGGTTTCGGTTTCGATGTCCAACAGGAGAAACCATCCCTTAACGTTCTTCTTTTAACCGCAAACATGGTCCCTAAAAGTTGTAGAATCTAGTCTATCATCTGAAAAGGTATAAGATTCAAGTATTATCAAAGAATGAAATTCCACAGAATTGCATCATTTTAATCTCGAACACTTTCGTATCTAGTTAAATTCATTCCGGTGTCTGGGTATCACCTTGGGCCAATGCCACGGTCACAGAATAAGAGAGAGAGAGAGAGAGAGCCGCATATAATCAAGTCGTATGCATGTCATCTACTAATAAAGTGCTTACCACGCGACACATCTATCTAATATAGCTGCATACTTAAATGAATCTAAACTTCGCCTCATCTACTTAGTATCAAATAGAATACTACTTTTAGCATCGTAAAACGTGTCCGGAGAGCGATCAATTAGGAGTTTTTTACAAAAAGTTGTTGCAGGACATCAAAATTCATCAATATCCAAAAGATATTACCAGTGATTCCGTCGAAAGTCGGATTTTCCGTGTTCCAAGTTGACCCAAGTTTTTAAGGGATGGAATATGCACTGTAGCAATCATCTGGGGTGTATTCTATTGGTGCGCAACTATTTTGATAATTTTTGGAGACGATCTTAACGATCTGTATTTTATAATGCCTGATAAATGGTCGAAATGTCCTTTCGGTCCCTGTCCGTTTTCCGTCCCGCTCTCCGGCCTCTGAAACTCGGCATATCTTTATCTGACTTGAATTTTGAGATACGTACCTCTAGATACTCTCTTCTTATGCCTATATACAAGTGGTAATTAAGTGCTACGAGTCACCGAAACTCGTCTGGGGCTGAAATAATTTTTTGACCCGCAAATCACTCCTCGTGACAATTCTGGCCCCAGAAAATTCCCACTTTCGGTGGAATTACCCATATACAACCCCTATCCGTTGGAACTTGCGATTACATTTATGATACATAGATATATCTTATTGAAATCCTATCTGACAATATAAAAGCTGGTATGATATGTTGAATAGTAGTAATATGTATCGTGAAATACACGAAATACATATAAGTCATTCTGGAGCAAGCTGGACAAAACCGTCACCAGGGGGGTCTGGGAAAAATCCGCAAAATTTTTTTTCCATTAGTACTATGTTAAAATAGTACGAAACAATTTTTTTCAGATTTTTTCGGCCCCCCCTGTGGGCCCCAGGGCCCATGAAAGGGCCATTTTAGGCCCTTTTTTAGCCTATTCTAGAAAAATCATAGTTCCAACGCAATTCAATATTTTTCAACGTACTTGGGCGCATTTTCCTCGTCAAGACTAGTACTTTTGAAAAAAAATTGTCCAAGGCCACTTAGTGAGCCTGACGACTTCTGCAAGCTAATTATTGAGAGCAGATTTTAGCGATTTTTGGGCCTGCTTCAAAGCGATCTAGCTCCTACTAGACATGTGATAATCGACTTCTGCAGCCGGTCATTTTAGAGGTCTTGAAAAAACCTACAATTTGACTACCTGCAGAAGTCGATTATCGTACTTTTTATAGGAGCTATAGCCGATACAAGTTGAGCTATTTGCGAAAAAGTCGAAAATTCAGGACTCGATTCCAAAAATATATCTTAATTTTTTTCCACCAAACTAAGGCGAAAATGTTCTTTCAGGCATCTACTTTCAGCAAAAAAAATTTGGCGGAGGTTATTTTTTTTGATTTTTTTGCCGAGCGTTACAAAATGCCGCATTTCGTGGTTTTAGCAAAAACAGCATCTTTGACCACGGTCACATATGCTCCCATCTGGACTGATGTGCACCAATCTGTGTGAAAGTACTCCCCAAAGTACCCCCAAGTACGTGTAAGAAGTTGCGGGGACGAGCCTTCAGCCAGGAGCGAGCTGTAGGTTCTATTTACCGTGTCAAATATAGGCATTATTTTGGCTATTCGAGCGTAAGCGACCGAGAGCATGATTTTACTTGTGCTGGCTCACAAATGAGATAATCGGCTAGAATGAGGATCCAAACATACTTTTCCGACTCAAAATGACCATCTGAACACAATTCCGAGGTCAGTTTTGCTCTCAATAGCCGTCCCTCTGCCCCTCAAGAAGTTAGATTCTGTCGACGGGTTCTGACACCGTTGAGGCACTAGACGACGTTCTAGAGCTAAACTGACCTCGGAATTGTGTTCAGATGGTTATTTTGAGTCGGAAAAGTATGTTCGGATCCTCATTCTAGCCCATTATCTCATTTGTAAGCCAGAACAAGTAAAATCATGCTCTCGGTCGCTTACGCTCGAATAGCCTAAATAATGCCTATTTTTGACACGGTAAATAGAACCTACAGCTCGCTCCTGGCTGAAGGCTCGTCCCCGCAACTTCTTACACGTACTTGGGGGTACTTTAGGGAGTACTTTCACACAGATTGGTGCACATCAGTCTAGATGGGAGCATATATATGTGACCGTGGTCGATGATGCCGTTTTTGCTAAGACCACGAAATGCGGCATTTTGTAATGCTCGGCTAAAAAAATCAAAAAAAAATAACCTCCGCCAAATTTTTTTTACTGAAAGTAAATGTCTGAAAGAAAATTTTCGCACAAGTTTCGTGAAAAAAAATTAAGATATATTTTTGGAATCGAGTCCTGAATTTTCGACATTTTCGTAAATAGCTCAACTTGTATCGGCTATAGCTCCTATAAAAAGTACGATAATCGACTTCTGCAGGTCGTCAAATTGTAGGTTCTTTCAAGACCTTCAAAATGACCACCTGCAGAAGTCGATTATCACATGTCTAGTAGGAGCTAGATCGCTTTGAAGCAGGCCCAAAAATCGCTAAAATTTGCTCTCAATAATTAGCTTGCAGAAGTCGTCAGGCTCACTAAGTGGCCTTGGACAATTTTTTTTTCAAAAGTGCTAGTCTTGACGAGGAAAATGCGCCCAAGTACGTTGAAAAATATTGAATTGCGTTGGAACTATGATTTTTCTAGAATAGGCTAAAAAGGGCCCTTTCATGGGCCCTGGGGCCCACAGGGGGGGCCGAAAAAATCTGAAAAAAATTGTTTCGTACTATTTTAACATAGTACTAATAGAAAAAAAATTTTGCGGATTTTTCCCAGACCCCCCTGGTGACGGTTATGTCCAGCTTGCTCCAGAATGACTCATATATAGTATATAGTGATATGAAAATGTATCAGAGGCGTATATATGCATAGATTGAGGCTAAAACGTTACACACTTGCAGATACTTACTCGTATATAGCTGTATAGGTATATAAAGGTACAAATAGGTATATAAATGCAGCATCGACGCATAGACAGAGAGAACCAAATGCAATCAGTTTCAATTAGTGCAAATGACAAATGTCGCGTGCGCATTATGTATTGATCGCGGCAATGTAGCGCCACCCGCGAAGTTATACATACCAAAACATATACCTCTACCTGTATATTACCATATCTAACAAAAAATATCTCAATTCCGAGATGAAAAAATCGTATCATCTAGGAATTCAGATATCATGGACAATTTATCCTACATGTGAATATGTATTCAATAGATAATTTCTGATGAAGACGAAGCTGACCTCTGATGACATTCGTGACAAATGAGCTTCACGCAAGCTCTAGTCAGTCAATTTGTTAAATCCGGAGCTTCACACTATACCAGTAACTTTAAATTGCCGTACTTGAGCTTAATAATGCTCACCTCTCGGTCTCACACGTGAATACAAACGACAAAAGCTGATGATGATGATGATATTACGCGTCAAGGACTCGTTACTCCAAATACCATAACTTTGAGATCACTTTTACGATATATGCAATGATAATGGCTTCTTCACCGCTTAGCAACTAACTCAATTGATATTTCTTTATCGTCAAGATGAGCTTTATTGTAGCTCACAGATGTCAGGAAGCATGATTTTTTTTTTCGTTAATATTCTAAGATTTGAGTTGCAAAGAACAAAAATACGCTCGTGTTAAATCAGCTTCAATGCTTATGAATTTTCAATGTCAGACGAACAATGGTCAATGCTCGATAAACTGGGCAAGAGTAACTCAAACTTTTTAGTAGTAAATAGAACGGAAACCAAGACAAAAGTTGAATGTTTGATAAGGACATTGAAAAATGTTGTATTACACTAATACACCGTACATCTAACGATAAAAAGTAACTATTTATTTATCTTAGTCAGCCAGCTGACACTAATTGGCTAATCAAATTTTGAAGCTGTAATAAAATTTGTACGATGTCTGAGCTTCCTTCCAAATAATCATCCACGCGTCGATGAGTGAGCATAAACTCATACATTTATACAATTTTGAGTTCATTGACCCCAAGAAATCTTGGTATTAACTAAATGACTC
Source organism: Eretmocerus hayati (assembly GCA_029851415.1). Lineage (NCBI taxonomy): Eukaryota > Metazoa > Arthropoda > Insecta > Hymenoptera > Aphelinidae > Eretmocerus > Eretmocerus hayati. The sequence continues at coordinate 30,249,172 of CM056741.1, read as the reverse complement.
TTGAAAATTATCTTTGCTCGCATAGATTTATTGAACATTCAAAATTTCTGATTAATGGCAATACTCTGTTAAACGATTACCTGACAATTTGATGCGAACAAAAATTGAATGAGAATTAAAAACTCTGATTTTCGTTCAATTTTTCTTCTTTTGATTTTTGTGATTTTGGTAGTGAGTTTCCAAGGGCTGTCACGATCTTGAATTGACGATTTCTGAGTTCTATGGTAAGAAATTTACGTGATGTGATCTTCGGATATACAAAGAATTCACTTTTGAGGTGATTTTGTATCTCAATTTGATTTCCTGGGTCACATAGTATAATATGTTAATTGCCTGCAAAATTGACAGGGAAATGTCTAGATTCCTAACAAGTGCATATTTTTCTGTATGAATTTTTCAAAGGGAAGGAAAGAGTCAATTTTTTCTGATGAAAATCCATGCGCGAGTCTCGTGCTCAAAATATTACGACGCACCGAAGCTTGCAATATTTGAAAGATTCCGAAAATGTTCTAAAGCATTATTTTGATGTTCCCGAAATCCGAGTCTGTATCAAATAATGGAAAATCCGTTTCTTGCGGATACAAATAAAATGTATAAAAGTTTTAATACCAAATTTATCCTAAGATTGGGGAATATTACTTTTTTAACTAATCATACGCAGGCAGAGGTTGGAATAAGACATGAACTAAGGCTATTAGAATTCCGAGATCCAGAAAATTACACAATTCCAAAAGGACTTCAACAGAACTCTAAATAGGATCCCTCGATGCTCCGAGAATAGCTCTGAAAGAGTTCCGTTGAAGTAGCTACATCCGTTGGAACCCCTGGAAAATTATGGGAGTATAATGGAAGAACATAAGCGATTCAGGGCTCAAAGAGTGTTTTCGGGACTGATTTGAAACCGTAACAGATCGGTAAAATTTTTGAGTGCCGTCAGTTTTCTCGAAATTGAGTTTTCTTTACAAGGGTGATTTTAAAGGCGGTATTGGATCAAAAAATCTTGGTAAAGTGGTGTAATCAATTGCAAGATTGTAAAGAAAAACAGCTACAAATGAGGTTCCGTGAAAACCGGAAAGATTCGCCATTCCTCTTATATTTTGTGAGATTTCAGATTATGATTTTTCATAAAAATTGACCAATTTCATCCTGATTCCATAAACTATGATGGGATTGGATAATAATCGTGATTATTTATACTCCCCAAGTAAAAAATAAGTGCCTTGTGATCATATATGAACATGTTCCCAGCCGAGCTGTGGTCATCTATGATCATCTATGACCTCAGAAAATATTATGTCTCCATCGTTAGTCATAGGTACACAAAACTAACTCGTACATATGGCCGTAGGGTATTGTAATCAAGTGGTTGTATGTACATGACACTTTCAATATAGGATGGAGGCCTAGCAGTTGGAGCCCCAAGCGCGCTTATTTCGAAGCTTCGGATTGAGAAAAATTCCAAGTTGGCAATGAAGTGCTTCATTTCCAACATGAATTCCTAGGATCAAGTATGGAGACCAATGACGACCTATGACTCCGGCCTCATGGTCATAGGTGGTCATGTATGACCACAGTCCGGTCGGGAACATGTTCATATATATGATCATGAGGCACTTATTTTTACTAGGGTCGCTTTGTATATTCCTTTCCAGGATAATAACTTTGTTTAATTGGATTTTAATATCAGGTTGACTTTTACATCAACAAGTACCTGGAGTGTACCATCAGGTACTCCTGCAGAAGGTGCTCAGAGCTCCTGTGCGCAGGCTGAATTTCCTGTGGTGGAGACGAGTAATCCATCTCCGATATTTCTTTTTTATTGAGGCAAAGTGTTCGGAGGATAAATTTTACATCTCCACTGAACCTATTACAGCTTAAGGTGGATTCCGAACCACCGAAACCACGGTTAAGGGCACTTGAAAAAATTTCCAGTGGTGCCGGCATCGATTATCGAACCCATGACTTTTCGATTGAAAGTCGAGAGCTCTAACCTCGCTCCCACCGGTTACCTATGCACATTTTTTCAACAACGGTTGCACGATTCAAAATAGCCGAGTGGAGTACAGAAATACCCCGGTATCTGCGGGGGTAAGGGTGCGATTACATGAGCAAGACGATTGGCGGGAACGCCCATACTAGCCGTGAGTGCGACAAAGAGGTTAGAGTGCTACATCCTTGTCGCACTCACGGCTAGTATAGGCTTTCCCGCCAACATGTAATCGCGGCCTTACAGATCGAAGAGGTACCGCCGATACCGAATTCGCAGACACGGGAGTATTACTCTTATGGAAAGTGGGGAATTAGAGATTGGGACAGAGCAAAAGTTGATCTCGACAATTTTTTGGATAGAAAAAATTGGTCATACACTATAACGAGGAACACCCAGGGGTTGTGGAACACGGATTCGGCTGAAACTTTGGGGATAGTCTCCCTTTACCGCCAAAAGATGAAACCCAGAGCCGCCTTTGCAGATGCCCAACCGTTTTCGAGCTGCAGCTCATAACATTAGCATTACGAGTACACCTATATATATATATATATATCTTTTTTGAACATGGGCCCATATGGATAATGCTAATGTCATAAGCTTTGGCTTGAAAACGGTTGGGCATTTGCAAGTGCGGATCTGGGTTTCACCTTTTGGTGGTCAAAGGAGACTATCCCCAGAGTTTCATCAAAATCCGTGCCCCACAACCCCTGGGTGCTCCTCGTAAGTAAAAGAAGCTACTGCTAATTGGATATTCTTCGACAGCATTTCAGAATGATCATTGCTTTGAAGAACTCGGCTGCTTGATTTTGTTTGAGAAAAAATTTCCAGAGCGATTCCATTTTAGTGCTTGAATTGAAGGCACGGCCAGGTCATTATGCGTGGCCTTATCTTTTGCATCTCCGATCATTGTGATAATATAATCCTCGCTATTAATCTGGCTTGGAAAAAGTTTTCCGCTGTCGGTTTCGTTGCGACTTCGGTTTTTTTGGCCTTATTCGTCTTTTTTCAATCTTTGGAGATCCCTGACTCCTAATAAGCTCGATTAATTACTTCACAGTTCTGTTATTTTTTTCGGATCGAACTCTCTCGAAAGGTGCCGTTTTGACTAAAATTAAAGAATATACCAAAAATAATTTCGAGCTCAACTCTTTCAACAAATATCAACAAACTGTTGGCAGATCATTGGCCACAAAATGATCAGATTTTAAAAAATTTCAGAAGGTAGGTATTTTTGACAAAAAAAGCAGCGGAAACTTTCCCGAACTCTAAGAGTACTCTGATAATATTCTGTTGAAATTCGCTGAGAGCTCCTTCAGAATTTTGTTTACAACTGTTCAAAAGTTCTCGTCCAGAATCCCCGAAGTATTGTTTCTCAAGTTCCAATGGATGTTAAACTTCGCTATTCCAACGAGGCTCCAAAAGAAACTCGGTTTTCATTGATTCAAGTCCCAAAAGGGGCTCTAATGGAGCTCTTTAAGAATTGTGTCGTTTTCTGGGAGATATATTCAAAACTCGGAATCACATAATATGACAAACTTTCCGAGCGATTCATCTTTGAAAGTACCACAAAAGTTTTTAAAATTTTCGCGCGCTTTCAAGATAGGTCATCAACGCCCCTGTTATCGTCTTCTAAGACAAAATGTTATACTCTATCGTCTTACACTACATAAATTTGAGCTGTGCGTATCAAGCTGAAAATATCGGTACTTATTAAAAATTGACTTTTTTGGAACGATTTTACAAATTTCATAATGCTGTAATCGCGCCGCAAGCTCGTCGCGTGCAGATGATCAAAAATCGGTAACATACAGGAGCGGCTCAGTAAAGCGAGAGCTGCAATTGCAAGTGCATCGCACCATCATCAGGCAGTTACTATAGGCCGCATGCACGACTCATCAGAGTGCAAGGCCTTACAAGGTCACCATGTGGACAGTTTTGCTGATTTGCGCAAAGATATAAATAGCTGCGTCGACGGTATATACGGCGGTTTATACCGGTCACTCACGCGACCACACCGTTGCAACCAACAGCTATATACTTATAATATATCAGTGATTCCGTTGAAAGTGTGATTTTCCGTTTTCCATGTTTCTAAGGGTCGAGATGTGCACTGTAGCAATTTTCTGGGGTGTACTCTATTGTTGCGCAACTATGTTAATAGTTTTAGAGACGGTCCTAACGTTCCTGTATTTTGTAGTGCCCGATAAAGGGTCCAAATGTCCATTCCGTGCCCTGTAGTAAACCCAACTTGGGCTTTTGAATTCATCGCGACGCATATGTAGAGTCGAAAACGTCTATATGTAGCTATGCACTTCAAGTCGTAATACTTCAAATAATATAATCCACCACTTGGACTTGGTTAGCGGGAGTGGGTGTGATCGGTCGCGTGCGAGGTGGCTCTACCTAATCTCATGTTTAGTGTGGTGAAATTATTTAAGTGTGGACTGAAAAGTTGTGAAAATCGAAAAAGAGGATCCAGTGAATGTATGGAACAATAAATTAGAGACCGCTAGTGAATAAGAGTGTTGAAATTGAAGCGAGAAAGAGTGCGGGGAGTTTTGAGGTTAGGTTCGCGTAACGCACGTGTGTTTTAGCAGTAAGGATGGGGGACGACGGTAAGGGAAGGAACTTGAGAAGCGGCAGCGTGGATAAAAATGAAGAGGGCAAAAGCAACAAGAAGGGCGGAATTTTGAAAGGTCAAACGACTTTGGAGAAAGCGCTGGGTAAGAAAATCGAATTCAAAGATGTGGGGGACAGAGCAAAAATGGAGGGGAAAATCAAGGCGCTACAATCAGAGTGGGAAGCTTTTAGGAACGAAACGCAGGGTAAGTTACGAGAAATAGTCAGAGAGAGAAACGCGGTGGAAAAATGTAAGTTAGAGATTGAAGCAAAAATAAATGATTTCGGCGAAAAGATTGATTTGTTGACAAGTAATTTTGCAGCGCTGGAAAAGGAATGGAGAGAGGCTAGGTCGGTAAGAACGGAAGGGGACAATACCGACTATGAATCTGAATCGGCGGCAGGTGAGGGCACAAACACACGCCAGGGGTCACTTTGGAGTCTCGGAAGCGGCAAAAGCAGAGCAAGTTGCAGAAGCACTTTTTCTGAAGCAGAAGTGAGGAAAATGAGGAGGATCATAGGGGACCAAGAAAGGAAGGATAGGATGTGTAACGTGGTGATAAGAGGACTTGGAGACGTCAGCAGCAGTAACCTAAAGGATCAGGCAGAGAAATTTTTTGAGAACGCTTTGAAAATCCAGGTGAAAACCGAAAAAGTCTGGATAAATGGCAGAGTTGTAGTGGTGAAGTTTGGAAGCGTGGAGGTGAAAAGAGAGGTGATGCACAAGAAGAACATGCTGAAAGGGTCCAAAATTTTTATAGAAAACGACTTGTCATTTGAAGAGAGAAAAAAGCAGGAGGAAATCAATAGATGGATAAGAGACAAAAAAGCAGAAGGTTGGAGCTTGCGACAAGGACAAGGAAAAGTGCAGTATAAAGGGGAATGGGTGAGGTGGGAAGATAGAGGAAGGATTGAACAAGACATGCAACGGAATGATAGAACAGGAGGAGGAAAGAGAGGAGAAGATAGGCAACAAGCACTGAGACAGAAGGATGTAGCAGGAGAGGGCAGCGATGGAGACAGCCAACAAGCAGCGAGGCAGCAAAATGAAATGAGGGAGGAGTTAAACTACGAGTGGCCCAGGAATACAGCGTGAACACAGATAAGCAGATACAAAAGGCAGGACATCACCAGGTAACGAGAAAGCTTATATTCTGGAATGTTGCTGGTATATGGAATAAGGACCTTGATTTCTGGAAATATATAGAATTGGGAGATTTTGTAAGCCTGTCAGAGACTTGGGTTGAGGACAAAGATGGCAAATATTTAAAGGATAAGCTTCCCGGTTGCTTCCACTGGAAAATTGTTGGAGCAAGGAGAGAGCACAAAAAAGGTAGAGCTAAGGGGGGGTTTCTGATAGGGGTTAAGAAAGACTGGTGTAATAACGGGTTGGACTCGATAGAAGTTATGGGGGAAGGTATAGTTAGAGTCGAATTATGCACGATGGGAGGGAAATGGAATATATGGTCAGTATATAACTCTGGGGAAGAAAATTTTTGGAAAATATGGGAAGATCTTGACTATCTAGGAGAGGGTAGGCTCATTATTGGGGGGGATTTCAACATAAGGACAGGACAAGAAGACTTACAAGTCGACGAAGAAGACACGATTAGGAGGAGCAGGGACAAAGTATGTAGCAACGAAGGTAGGAAAATGGTCAATTTAATTGGTCGAAAGGGGTGGAAAATTCTGAATGGAAAGACAACAGGGGATGAAAACGGGGACTATACATACATCGGGGCAAGGGGGAACACTGTAATAGATTATATTGTGGTCAATAACGATACTTACGATTGTGTGAACAGTTTCAGGGTGGAAAATAGAATCGAATCAGACCACATGCCCGTGTGTTTATACATTGCTACAGGAGAAGAATCACGCGAGGAAGAAGAGACTCAGGATGATATTCAGCTGGGAGCAGGAGGAGAGGCAAAAAAGACGAGATTCAGATGGACGGCAGAGGACATAGAGAAATTCAAAGAGTCGACGAATGAAATGACAGAATATGAAGGAGATAATCAGAACAGATGGAAAAACATGAAGAAGAAAATATACGACGCGGGAAATGTAAAAGAGGTGAAGACAGTGAAGAAGTGGAGTCTAGGCATGAAAAGATGGTGGGACCGGGATTGCTCAAGAATGAAAAGGAAGGCAAGGAAAGCGTATGCCGACTGGAAAGAAGGTAGAGCTGGGAAAGAAGAATACTGGAGATTGAGGAGAGAATGGAAGGAGACGTGCAAGAGGAAGGAAAAAGAGTTCAAGAAAAGAGAAGAAGATGAGCTCAGACAAATTAAGAAAGAAAGCGATGTATGGAAATTCCTAAACAAGTATAGGAGTAGACGCAAAAACATAGAAAACCACATAAGTTCAGAAAAATGGAAAACACACTTCAGAACTCTATTACATGGGTCAGAGGAGAAGATTGTAGGTGAGGGAAGAAGGGTGTCAGGAAATGAAGAGGAAGAAGAGCAAATCCAGACATACGAAATGAAAAGGGCTTGGAGATCGATGAAAAGAAACAAAGCAGCAGGGATGGACGGCATTCCGAATGAGGTGTGGATTTACAGCGGGCAGGGATTAAGGAACGAGATGGAAAAGATGCTGACGAGTGTGTGGAATGGAGGAGGAATACCAGAAGACTGGATAACAGCGATCATAGTTCCCATACACAAGAAAGGTGACACGGAGACGACGGATAACTACAGGGGAGTCTCTTTGCTTACATCGGCACAGAAAATGTACAGTGACATAATACTGCAGAAATTAGAGGAGGAGGTGAATTTCTTAGGTATTCTACCCGAAGGGCAAGCAGGTTTTAGGAGAGGAAGGTCGACAATAGATAACATTTACGTTTTGAACCATTTAATACAAAAAGCAAAAATAAGGAACACGAAACTTTACGCGACTTTTGTAGACCTGAAGGCAGCGTTCGACACAGTAGACAGGAAGAAACTTTGGGAAATCATGGAAAAGGCAGGGATCAGCAAGTATTTGATAGAGAGGATTAAGGAACTATACCAGGAAACAAAAGTGAGGGTTAGGTCTGGGGCTGGGCTAACAGACGAATTTTGGACGGGAAAGGGATTAAGACAAGGTTGTGTATTGAGTCCATTACTCTTTTGCATATACATAGCGGGGCTCGAAGAAGAATTTGAGAAGAGAAATGTGGGAGGAGTAAGGATAGCAAACAAAAGGGTATGGTCATTAGCCTACGCGGATGACATCGTGTTACTAGCGGAAAACAGAGAGGCCATGCTTGATATGCTGGACACATTGAAGATTTTCCTATACGATAGAAGTCTAATACTGAGTGTGGAGAAAACGAAGATCTTGGTATTCAACAAGGGGAGAAACGGGAAAAAAGAAACCTGGCGCTGGAACAAGGAAAGTATAGAAGAAGTGAGGAATTTCAAATACTTAGGCTACGTTTTCAACAAGGAAGGGAATCATAAAGAGCACATAGCAGACAGACAAAGAAAAGGAGTGGTAGCTGCGAAAAAAACATGGGGATTAGGGGAAAGACTGTGTAAGAACGATTTTCAAAGGAGAAGGAAACTTTTCGAGTATCTAGTAAGGAGCGTGATGGAGTACGGCGTGGAAATCTGGGGCTGGGAGGAATGGAGGGAGTTGGAGAAAATTCAATTGGACTATTTCAGGTGGGTACTCGGACTAGACTTCTGCACACCTAGATACTTGATCTACGAAGAAACGAAAATCGAGAAGCTCGCCACACAGTGGGGTAAAAGGGCGTATAGATTTGAAAGCTATGTCAGAGATCTAGGAGAGGAGAGATTAGTAAAACTTTGCTATATAGAAAAAAGAAGCGAGGGAGATCGAGGAGAGTTTAACGTGTGTAGAACAAAATTTTTAGGGAGTTTGGGCTTAAGCCAAACTGAAATAGAGAGTATGGAAGCCAGAGAAAAAGATGTAGAAGGGGAAATAGTTAGGAGGCATAAGGACATAGCCAGACAAATTACAGAGTGTAAGCTGAGAGAGGCAAAGTACAACTTAAGGTACAGATATATCCGTTGCGAGCAAGTACCTAAATACCTGGTAAATAAAAAGGAAGGTATTCAGATAGATGTGGTTGCGAGAATCAGGTGTGGAAATGAGGAAGAAAAGAACAAATACTGGCTAGATGAAAAACGAAGAGTCTGTGTCTTGTGTGAAAAAGCTACAGGCTCACTAGAACACTTATTAGGGGAATGCGAAGTAACATCGGTGTGGGTCAAGGAACTACCGGGGGAAAGCAGCGAGGCAAAACTACAAGCTATCACGGGTGAGATAGGAGATCGAAGGGTGTGCAGAGTTTTCAGAAAAATAGAACAAGCTAAGGAGGGTAAGAGAAAGAGGGAGGAAATAGAAGTAAGGAACGGACGAAACAGGTAAAATAAAATACAAGTAGAGCCACCACGGTATGGAAGTCTGAAAGTAGGATGTGTGTATAAGTGTAAAGCTATGTGTAAATAAATGTAAATAGCGTGTAAGTAGCAGATAAGGGTACAAGGATACAGGGTTAGGGCAAGGGGGAGAGTAGGAAGGGCAGTAAGGGTCAAGGGGAGCCGGGGAGGGAAGGGCCAGGAGGGTAGATAAGATTTCAGGCGTAAGCTATGGCGAAGACGTGTAAATTATAGGATACGGAGTGATTCCCAGGCCACCGAAGGACAGGGTCCCTCTACGAGTGCTGTAACCCAACGTCAAGGACTTCAGGCAGGAACGAACACATTGGCAACAGGAACAACGAGAGACACTAGGAGAAACAAGGTATCATATGCACCCGAGCTGGGAACTTTGAATAGGAATACAGTAAGGTGAAGAAGAATCGCCAACAACAACGAACTTTTGGGAAATACAAATAGGCACCATTTGCGACAGAGCCAGAAATTTACGTCCAATGGATGCAGAAAAGAATAACTACAAGAGCTACATGGAACTAAACCGACTCTCATCAGAGAGAGAGGCTAGAATTAGTAAGGTGCAAATTTCAGTAAGGCGAAGAAGAAGATATCGCAACAACAAATTTGTGGAACCATAAACAGGAAGCTACTATACATCATGCAAGGTACAGGAATATATACAACAAGAATTGTCAGGAACTACACGGACACAGGATCTACAAGGTAGGTTTACTGCAAACTCGAGAGAGGGATCCGAGGACGACGGTGGGCGAGGTTTCACTCCAAACCAGTTATAGCTATTGTAAATAGTAATGAAAAAGCTCTTTTAATTTTAAGTGTATGGATTAGGATGAAAGTATGAGTGGAAATAAGAAAACTTGCTGTTGTAAACCAAGTCCATTTCTGGGCCTCACGGCTGAAATAAACTACTACTACTATAATCCACCACTTTGTGAGTCAAAATTACTTGCGTAGTTCCCGCACGGACATCCGACATTTTGAAGACGGGGTTGCACCGAAACTGCTCGCACCCACCAAACAGTGAATGTTGCCTCAACGTTTCTGGAACGTCGCAATTGCACCCTCGGAACGTTCCGTAAATAGTCGGAAACCCCGTTGCTGGAACGTTTGAGCAACGTAAAATGTCTACGAGATGTCTGTTGTCTCAACGTTCCCAGTACGTTTCAACGGGTTTTCAAACGTTGCACAAACGTTTCCGAGATGATTCTTGTGCAACCAAGACTTAGAAAATTTTTTGTTGAATAAACAAATAAATTGTTTCTAAAATTTTGTGTCTCGCAAACTATCAGCTCGATCCCCGTTCAATCCCATCGATAGCGCTCAATCAGAAACATATCCACTTACAAGGGGAGTCCGGAGTCTCCGGGTCCTGAAATCTCACCAAAATTTTTTCACAGTTTCGTACCACCTAGAATATGAAGAATCTAAAGCAACTCTGTCAAATGGGCCTCCCGTTCAGAGCTACATCCTATGACATTAGCATTGCCCATATAGGCCCATGTTAAAAGTGATATATATAGATATACTGACAATGCTAACATTTTTACTTGTAGCTCTGAACGAGAAGCCCATTTGACAGAGTTGCTTTGGGTTCTTCATATTCTAGGTGGTACAAAACTGTAAAAAAATTTTGGTGAGATTTCAGGACCCGGAGACTCTGGACTCCCCTTGTTAGTACGAGAAAGACGGTGAGATTGTGCTTGAAAGCAACAAGAGCCAATTAACAACAATTTTTTAATAATAATCCATTTATTTATTCATATTCGAAACCGTCCCAGAAACGTTCTGAAAACGTTGAGGCAACGCGCATCTGGTAGACATTTTACGTTGCTTAAACGTTCCACCAACGGGGTTTCCGACTATTTACAGAACGTTCCGAGGGTGCAATTGCGTCGTTCCAGAAACGTTGAGGCAACATTCACTGTTTGGTGGGCACAACACTAATTAGGTCAGCAAAGTTTCCGACAGTCTGCTGAGCCTTTCTAACCAATGAGGTTTTCATTGAAGTACCCAAATACAACTCATGTGCGATATTAGCCGAAAACTCGAATCCGCGGCCGAGTGCACCATATAAACGTGTTTTCCAAATGGCGTACAAAATTTTCGGTCAATTCCGTCCCCATGTTGTGCTCCTCCCCACCGCGCTATATCGCTTTGTGGAACACATTTTCTTGAAGTATTTGTTTGCATTAGAGCAAATCTATGCGGAAAAGAGTCTACGATTGGTTGTCGAGCCGTGGGAATATAATTCAGGCGAAATGACCCGCGAAATGTCCATTCCGCCCCCCTCTACGACCCCTTAAACTGCACATATCTTTATCTGACTTCACTTTTGAGATACGTAGCTCTAGATACTTCCTTTTTGTGCCCAAACAGGTGTAAATCAACTGCTATGAGACACCAGAACTCGTCTGGGGCTGAAATAATTTTTTGACCCAAATCACTCCCTGATGCGACGATTTGGGATCCAAAAAATCAGACTTTCGGCGGAATCACCCATATCTGTACATACCTCGACTCATTACAGGTGTCTCGCGAGCGACCGGTATTAATTAAACTGCAGCCCCGCAGCGGCACCTGTAAACCTATAACATGTATTTTACACACACACTTACTCTCATTATCAAACCGTACATTATATGAGACCTTTATATTCTATATCAACTCTATTGTAAAAATCTACCTTAATTTCAAAATCTTACCCACATATCGCGGTTTAGGGATGAACTTTTAATGATAGCAATTGTTATCGCTGAATAGCTCAGCTCTATTCATATTTCGATCCCGGTCGAGAAGTCAATTTTGTGTTTTTTTTGCGACGCAAAATATGAATATGTGCACGCGTGCAAGGCTAATTCAGCGTGAGGACGTTCGTTGAACCCTGATGGTCTGAGCGCAATCTCATCCGTGTAAGATGAATCGAGTGAGCGAGAAGAATATAATCTCTTGAGTGAAATTTGTATATTTGGATCGATCAGTTCACGCTTGTGTTATGCTATACTTAGTATCTGGAGAAATGAAAAATGCGTGAAAGCTTTCGTCTCGTGTATAGTTAATTAATAAAATTTTCAACTTGGTGCGGTTACAGAGACATTTTAAAAATTTTCCAAAACGTCGCAGCAAGCTTTTACAGAGCTTTAATATATAGTGGGAAAAAATAGGAAGAAAGATTATTTATACAAGATGTATCGGCCAATATGTTTTTTTTCCGTGATTCTTCAAAAAATTCTACGCAACCCATCTAATGAGCTCGCATTTACAAAACCAGACAGTGTCAAAAAACATTCAAAAATTTTTCTGTATGAAACTGTATATCACTCACGAATGCAAAGGATGAGCTTTGAAGCTCAACTTGGTATCGCTTGTAAAAGGCACCAAGAGTTTTCAACATCTTGCAATATCACGCTCATTACAAGACTCACGTGCTGTCCAAGCCACCTAAGATTTCGAGTCTGTATTATTTATCAGTGGAATTGTCTGAGGTAAGAAATTTTTATGAATTTTCTTTTGAAATTCATAAATTTATGGATTTATATAAGATTTTTATTCTTATAGATATTCATAGAATTAGAAATTCATAGATTTTTGAGTAGGCACAAAAGCTTCTCTCACTCAATTTGCAAATATTTACAAATTTTTCTCGACAAGCATGTATCGCGATCATTGCAAAATTTTAAACAAAGTATTCAAACTTTCCTCAGTAGTACAAAAATTTTCTAATGGTTTGAGTGTGCCGAATTTGCCCCATTCAAGATCTCGAAACAAGGTGAGTCAGACAGTCCAAAAGATCAAAAGCCAATGAAATAAGAAAATTCGTGTGTTAGGGTTCAGTTCTATGTGCCTCTACGATAATATCTAACAAGAACAATAATAAGGTTTTGGTGGATTTTGAAATAAAGTCGATTTTTCTAGTATAAAGGGTGTATTTAAGTTCGCCTTTATCACAATTTTCCGCCTTTTTTGTGATTTGACCGTAGTAACTCGGAAGGAATGAGTTTTATCAAGAAAGTAGAATATTTCTTGCAAAGTCTTTAAAGCTCTACAAAATAGTATGCTCACTTGTATCGGAAAACTGGATCCACCCTGGATATTTGGGATAACACCAGGAACAAGTGCAAGGAACATTCGAGTACCCTGCGATATTTCCCTTTCATCTGAGAATTTCACAATAACGCTTCCTCGTTTTTCGATTAATGAGAGCATAATTACTCGTGAATCTTCGAGAAGTCGACAAAAACTATTTCACAAATTCTTCGATAAAACTCATTTTCTCCGGGTAATTACGGTAGTAAAACCACAAAAAGACGGAAAATCGTAGAAGAGGGGAATTTTTACACGCCCTCCACAATGGAAAAATCGAAAAATTAGCTTGATTGCAAAATCCACCAATGGTTTGTTTTGATTCTCGCTGGGAATTGATTCACGTAACACCTAGAATTAGATCCTACAAGAATTTTTCTCATTTCATTGAGTTACGACTTTCCAGCCTTTCTGTCCCGACGTAGAAAGAGAACAGCCGCAGATCTTGCCACGTATTTCTATCACCCACCAAACAGTGAATGTTGCTACAACGTTCCTGGGAAGTTGTCCTGTCAACCTGGAAACGTTCCGTCCCGACAAACATTTGCGGGTGCCGCGGGGGACATCTTCGCGAAAGGGACGTCCCAAATCGCGTCCCCTCCGGAACATCTCCAAAAAGCCGTCCCAAAGTCAGCTTTGGGACGGCCCCGCTCATTATTTCGCAAAATGACGCTGCGAAAATGTTCCCGTTCCGACTCTGCAACGTCCCACTTGCGTCATCATTGAGAAACGCCAAAAAGCTCTTTTTAGACGTTTTTGGGATGGCGCAGTGGAAACATTTCGGATTCCCTCCTTATTCTTCTGGTGGATTTTCTTGCGACAGGTGTGTGAAATTTTGCTCCAGAACAAAAAGGGATTCCCGAAGGCCCAGGATTCCATTGAAGTTGAGTACTTATTTATTCAATTACTTGATTAGCTAGCGAGTTGTTCCCATTGCAGTATTGTAGAAGATAGTCAAGTGTCCGATGATGAGTTGTCGTAAACCCTACCCTAACCTCTCACCGTGGCAACAGAAAAGACGAATAAAAAAGCTTACTGAGAATGATTTAAATGTAATCGCTTCGAGAACTATTGCTTCTAATCAAAACTCGAGTTTTTCTAACAGCAATGCTGATCGGGCCTTGCCGCCAGTCGAGAATGAGCGTGAAAATTTGGTCGAAAACGTAAATAAGGCATCGAGTAGCGATAACGTGCGCGATGAATTTCCCGAAATTAATGATAATCAGGCTGTTGATGGCGGAAATGGCGGGAATATATCGGCGGTTGAGGAATCAAATGATCTGTCCGAGGGAGAATTAACGAACGACGAGAATGAGGCCTCGTCTGATTCTGAGAATTCTCAGTCTGATAATGCTGACGATTTTTCTGCGGAAGAGAGGACCGACGACGATGATGACGAGCGCGAAGAAGGGTTTGATTTGGAGTGTTTCCTCAGAGAGTGGAGCTTAACAAATAGTATAACTCAATGTGCTACGACAAAATTACTTCATGGCCTCAGAGAAGCTGGGCACGACGATCTGCCATTAGATGCTCGAACCCTTCTTCACACTCCTTCTACTCCAGTCGAAACTAAGGCAATTGGATCGGGAGCTTACGTCCATTACGGATTACGCAAAGCTCTTCTGGAGCAATTTCAATGTGTCGATCAACGGCACATTCCTCGTGAAATTCCTCTGACAATCCATATAGATGGCGTTACTATTTCTAAAAGCTCAAAAAGTGAACTGTATACGATTCTCGGCAAAATAGATGAGTGTGAACATTTTACAGAGAGTTTCATAATCGGCGCGCATCATGGTGAGGGCAAGCCTTCGAATGTTCATGATTTCGTGAAAGATTTCCTCGATGAGTTGACTGATTTGAATGTAAATGGCTTTGACTATAATGGAGTTCAGTATACAGTATACTTGAATAAAATTTCAGCGGATACTCCGGCGAAAAATTTCATATTGAATTTTCCACCCCATAATAGTCGTTGTGGCAAATGTATCCAAGATGGGTTTAATATCGGACGAAGGCGCATTTTCCTCGAAAATGATGCACCCTTGCGCACAAATGAAAATTGGAGAACTGGATTGCCAGCAAAATACGAAAATTTAACTTCACCGTTCGATGGTTACGTCGACCCGATAAATGATATTCCAGTGGATCCAATGCATCATTACTATTTGGGTGTAGGTAAAAAGCACACCGGCCTCTTCGTTTCTTCTATCAAAAGTGTGGGGAATGATGCTTTGGTGGAAGAATTGAATAAAGATTACGTTAGCTTGAAACAATGGACACCTATGGAGTTTGTTAGGAAACCGAGGAAGCTTACAGATTATCCCCATTTTAAAGCGACTGAATTTCGTATGATAGTCTTGTATACAGGGACAGTTATATTCTCTAAATATATAAATGACGAAAAAATGTTACATTTCAATCTGTTTAGCCTAGCAGCCCGATATTTGAGTAGCGAAGAATATTGTGTTTCTAAAAATTCAGACGCAAAAGATTTACTTACAGTTTACGTGGAACAGATGGAGATTTTATATGGAGCACACAATATCATTTTTAATGTTCATAATCTCATTCACTCTCCTGATGATGTCTTGTTGCATGGCACTCTAGATTCTTACGGAGCTTGGTTATTCGAAAATCAACTCAGATTTGTAAGAAAAAATGTTCGCCAAGGCAATCACATACTCGCACAGATTATCAACAGGAGTAATGAGCAAGCAGTAGTCACTATGTCTAGATCGAGAGCTAAAAACAAAGAAGTATTCAATGGTCCCAAAGATTTTAAAATCTCGTACAAATTGAAGAGAGTTACTCTCCCTGAAGGGTATAGCAATGCTAATAAATTCATCAAATTTCCAAAATTCACACTAACAAATTCTAAGCCCAACAATTGTTGTTATTTAGAAGATGGCTCTTTAGTTACTATTCAATTGATCTGTGAAAAGTCCAACACGGGTGAACAAGTGATACTTTTCACAGAATTCACAGATCTCCTTCCTATAGAAAATTATCCAATCGATTCTAGAGAGATTGGAATCTGTAAAAGCGATTCCCCAGGTGAAGATCTATATGAATGTTCTGTGAGTTTTATTAAGCAAAAAGTATTCCAAATGTATTTTGATGGCAGTTTTTATTTCTTTCCAATGCTTCATTGCGTGTGAATTGCTGAATGCTTTCAAGAGAAAACTCAAAGGTCAGCTCAAGTTCTCGGCGTAGCTTCCACGTCACTCTCACAAGTCTCATCCTTCACTTTTTATCTCATGGTAGTTTTATATTTCCTCGAGTCTTCGTTTCTATATATATTCATGAACTTTCGTGGAATTCTTCAATACCTACTGTTAATTCAATCATAATCAAAGAAGAAAAATTGCTTTTCGGTGTATAGCTACATTCCATTTCCAATATATTCTTTAATCTTGGATGAAAATTCGTTCAAACTCCATAAATTGACAGATTGAGCTTGTAACATAATGCTTCCGACTTTTCTGCATGAGATTGAGCGAGTGCGCGCGCATGCGGTATAATATCTCTGTCTCTCTCAGACTGTAATAAACTTCCTGTGCATGACCGACAGCGGGTGTCTCTCTCACACTCGTGGCGTAAGCAAACGACGCCGGCCGTTGAAAATTTTTGAGCGCGAAGCTGCTCCGAATAATTCCAAGCTCAACGCTTTCTTTTCTCTGTTTGGAAATCGTTTTGGGAAATCTGTCATCATCTTCAGTTCGTGTGTGCTTGCGATCACTCAGGTCCAGTGGTGAGTTGCAAAAAATTTTCAGTGCGGGTGTATAGTGGATCTGAAGCTTGTGCACGCGGCTGCTCCAAAATTTCTTCGAGCACATGATTCTTCTTATTGTACAGTCGCAAATTTATTCTGCGTGATTATATTTGGTGACAATGAGCATCCTTTAATTACCTCATAACTCTTTGACATCAACAAATAGTTTTCAACACTAAATTAGAAAAAAACGCGTGCGAGAGGTTAGGAGGTTATACACTGAGTCAGCGTCAATCTTCTTCATCAGTCATGCTTCCATTCTCAGTTGGATTTCTGGGCATTTCCTTCTACGCTATTGCATATCCTTGTAATAACACCCATTTTATACCAGTTGATCACTTGCTGACTAAAACTAATGTGACATGACTGCACCAGTCTACTCTAGGCTGATGGATAGCACACTTTTGCACCCATGTGTAGAAGCTCATCATCTTTGAGAACCCTCTCTTGCTATTTATTATAACCATTTAGCAGTTTTTACCATACAAAATCATCATTCGAGGTCTTACCTACTCAAATTTCCAATATCGTAGGGACTATCTCTCTTGCCATACCCATTTATATCAACTTCCCTACGCTTATGCTTTGCTGTTTCTTTTTTGTACCAGATTCTTCAGCAAGCTGCTCTGTGCCTCTAAAATAAGTTTGTCGCTACATCAATTAGCTAAGATGGATGGGAAATCTAGCATGAATGTGCCCCACCCGTTACCACCAACTTCCAGAATGGCAGCAGCCAAGTCGCTTCTGGCTAAATCACTCAGCCAAGCAAAAGAGCCCAGTCCAGTCAAAAGAGTTTACAAGGGTAAAACTCCAGCTGCCAAGAAAGCAAGTAAGTTGAACCACGGAAAATTGTTTGTATTAGATTCTGATCAAGTTTCCCCATCCACCGGTTATAATTTTCATGAATGTTAATTATTGTATTTCATTCTCAGAAGTCAAAGTTGTCCCTCAAGCTTCTACAACCCTTAAAACCGACCTTCTTGCAAGATTCACAAGTCAAAAAAAACATCTCAAGCCAGCTGTGAAAGTTGCGCCAAAAACAAAGGTTGTTGCTGCAAGTTTGACCAAGGCAACCAGTAGTTCTAGAGTTTTACAACCACCTGCTAAAGTTCTTGCCCCAATTAATCCTCAAGATTCGGATTCAGATGAAGATCTTGAATTGAGCCCGTCTCAATTAGCAAGTCTCCGAAGAAGTGAGTAAAACTTTCAATCACAATTGCCACTATGAATAAAATGAGTCAAATCTTGAGTTCAAGTATAATTCTTCCAGAGTTAGCTTCTGGTCACTTGAAATTGAGGGAATACTTGCAGCTGGGTACCGACCAAAATTCTACAGTTGAAAAATCACAGACAGAATCTGAAGGCCTTATAGATTGCAATGACATACAAGATGACCCCCAAGGTGACCTTCAAGAAGACCTACAAAATGACCAACATAATTCAGACAACGAGATGGATTTTTGCGACACTCAATTAGTCAGTCCTACACCATCAGTCACATCCAACCATGATTCTGATGCTTCAAAGGTGGATGATGATTTATCAGACAGTCATGATCATGATGACAATGATAACAATGATGACAAGATTTCTGATCCAGATATCACTGAAAAAGTTGATCTTACTCATGAGGAAAAACCCTCATCCTCACCCAATCCTGCTTCGAACAATGCCAAGGAGTCTGTCGAACAGAATATTGTAGTCATCGATGGAAGTTTTAATCTTGATGGAGTGAGGGTAAATCTGCAGGAGCTTCAAAACGTCCTTCACCTTGAAAACTGTTGTCGTGAGTATCTGAAAAAATTGTTGGTCCCTCTCTCAAAGAGTTTGTAAAGAATTCTAATTCATCCAAAATTAATCCTTTTTTCAGCTCCTTGCAGGCAAACTACCATCTTGATTGTGGAAAAACTGAATATAGTTATTCAAGAACTCACAGCCATCTCAAAAGAACTGAGAGCTGTTCGAAATGCTCAATCTGGCCAAACTGTTTCAGTACCTATTGTCGGTAGGTTCAGACCAGACATGTATCCTCTTATGCCCAAGTTCACTTTGAAAACAGAGGCTGAGCTAATCTCTTTCAATGAACTTTTGAAGCCTAAAAAAGAAGATTCTGAAACAGCGACTGCTGCTGGTGATCAATTTGTAAGTATTTAACACTTTCCGAATTTTTCAGCATAATTTTGTAAATTATTTAATCTCGAATCCATGCTTTTTTGCAGATGGCACTCATTTCAAGTCTTGGTGGACTAACTCCTGCCAAAGAGGTTAGGAACATCTTGGGGAAAATAATTGATAACCGCTTGGCAGCTGACTGTACCTGGATCGCTGACAAATTTAAACCTAATGGCGAGCCAAGGCTCAAAGTTGGAGAGTTCTGGCTCTTTAAAATTATATCAGGTACTTTTATTCGTTTTTTTCGCTCACTTCACTTCGATTTGAGAGATATCACAATTCCTTTCTTTTTATTTCAGCTGTTGTTATCTCCAATTGGGAAGGGGTGAAAGATAAGCAAGGCAATAAGATAACTGTCGATTCTGAATCTGTCGATGAAGTCATGCAGAATTGGTTCAGGCGCTCAACCACTAGGATTAAACGACTTGAAGAAAAAGCTTCGGTCAAAAAACAGGCCACTCAATAGATGGAAGTATCTTCCATTGATAGTAATTCATCGGTTCGTCCAAGATGGCTGCGTCAAAGTTTCCTTTCCAATTCTTCTCAATTTAATGTTAAAAAACTTTGCTCAACTTGTATAACTTTTTTATTGAAAATTAATGTTGTCATGTTTCTCTTCTCTAAGCGTTCTCGTAGCATATATACGATGATGGTAAAAATGTTCCTCCTTTAATCTTCAACTGACTGAAACGTGGTACTTTGCGAGTAAACTAGTACTTTTGTGTGAATTATGCAATTGTGGTTGTGAAATATTGTGTAGTTTTTCTGACCAAAGTGTTTGAAGGTGCTGCGCTCAACTTTTTATAATGTGACTGATACTAGAGTTAATAGGACTAATCCTAAGTATTTTCTGTTCGAATTCTATATCAGGATGTATGTATGTATGTGTTGAACACATACTATTATCTCTCTGTAGTTGACACAGCATGCTTTGAATTGTACTACCACTGTTGAGGTGAGATCGTTTGATACGAATAAAAATACTCCTATTTTTTTACCATGTACACCCACAGCATTCCTCGTTTATTTCATAGAAAATGAAGCTGAATCTCAAGTTGAGCACTGGAATCTTTGTCTGATGCAGGTGGCATCAATCAGTCTTGATTTCAGTGCTCAATTTGAGATTCAAATTCATTTTCTTCAGTCAAAAATTAGAGAAATAATTCCAGGCCCATGAAAGCCAGGCCCTGAACGTCCCTTTGATGGGACGTCCTAAAAACGTCCACGGACCGTGCATTCGCCGTTCCCGGGACGGGTTTTTGGTCAATTTTGGGACATTTTTTGGTACGTTTCTAGGACGTCCCTTAGGTCTAAAGGGACGTTTCAGAGTCGTCCCGAGGACGCGCAAATGTTTGTCGGGGTCAAGGTCGGGAAACACGTTGCCGACACGTTGGCGCAACCCGACAAACATTTGCGCGTCCTCGGGACGACTCTGAAACGTCCCTTTAGACCTAAGGGACGTCCTAGAAACGTACCAAAAAATGTCCCAAAATTGACCAAAAACCCGTCCCGGGAACGGCGAATGCACGGTCCGTGGACGTTTTTAGGACGTCCCATCAAAGGGACGTTCAGGGCCTGGCTTTCATGGGCCTGGAATTATTTCTCTAATTTTTGACTGAAGAAAATGAATTTGAATCTCAAATTGAGCACTGAAATCAAGACTGATTGATGCCACCTGCATCAGACAAAGATTCCAGTGCTCAACTTGAGATTCAGCTTCATTTTCTATGAAATAAACGAGGAATGCTGTGGGTGTACATGGTAAAAAAATAGGAGTATTTTTATTCGTATCAAACGATCTCACCTCAACAGTGGTAGTACAATTCAAAGCATGCTGTGTCAACTACAGAGAGATAATAGTATGTGTTCAACACATACATACATACATCCTGATATAGAATTCGAACAGAAAATACTTAGGATTAGTCCTATTAACTCTAGTATCAGTCACATTATAAAAAGTTGAGCGCAGCACCTTCAAACACTTTGGTCAGAAAAACTACACAATATTTCACAACCACAATTGCATAATTCACACAAAAGTACTAGTTTACTCGCAAAGTACCACGTTTCAGTCAGTTGAAGATTAAAGGAGGAACATTTTTACCATCATCGTATATATGCTACGAGAACGCTTAGAGAAGAGAAACATGACAACATTAATTTTCAATAAAAAAGTTATACAAGTTGAGCAAAGTTTTTTAACATTAAATTGAGAAGAATTGGAAAGGAAACTTTGACGCAGCCATCTTGGACGAACCGATGAATTACTATCAATGGAAGATACTTCCATCTATTGAGTGGCCTGTTTTTTGACCGAAGCTTTTTCTTCAAGTCGTTTAATCCTAGTGGTTGAGCGCCTGAACCAATTCTGCATGACTTCATCGACAGATTCAGAATCGACAGTTATCTTATTGCCTTGCTTATCTTTCACCCCTTCCCAATTGGAGATAACAACAGCTGAAATAAAAAGAAAGGAATTGTGATATCTCTCAAATCGAAGTGAAGTGAGCGAAAAAAACGAATAAAAGTACCTGATATAATTTTAAAGAGCCAGAACTCTCCAACTTTGAGCCTTGGCTCGCCATTAGGTTTAAATTTGTCAGCGATCCAGGTACAGTCAGCTGCCAAGCGGTTATCAATTATTTTCCCCAAGATGTTCCTAACCTCTTTGGCAGGAGTTAGTCCACCAAGACTTGAAATGAGTGCCATCTGCAAAAAAGCATGGATTCGAGATTAAATAATTTACAAAATTATGCTGAAAAATTCGGAAAGTGTTAAATACTTACAAATTGATCACCAGCAGCAGTCGCTGTTTCAGAATCTTCTTTTTTAGGCTTCAAAAGTTCATTGAAAGAGATTAGCTCAGCCTCTGTTTTCAAAGTGAACTTGGGCATAAGAGGATACATGTCTGGTCTGAACCTACCGACAATAGGTACTGAAACAGTTTGGCCAGATTGAGCATTTCGAACAGCTCTCAGTTCTTTTGAGATGGCTGTGAGTTCTTGAATAACTATATTCAGTTTTTCCACAATCAAGATGGTAGTTTGCCTGCAAGGAGCTGAAAAAAGGATTAATTTTGGATGAATTAGAATTCTTTACAAACTCTTTGAGAGAGGGACCAACAATTTTTTCAGATACTCACGACAACAGTTTTCAAGGTGAAGGACGTTTTGAAGCTCCTGCAGATTTACCCTCACTCCATCAAGATTAAAACTTCCATCGATGACTACAATATTCTGTTCGACAGACTCCTTGGCATTGTTCGAAGCAGGATTGGGTGAGGATGAGGGTTTTTCCTCATGAGTAAGATCAACTTTTTCAGTGATATCTGGATCAGAAATCTTGTCATCATTGTTATCATTGTCATCATGATCATGACTGTCTGATAAATCATCATCCACCTTTGAAGCATCAGAATCATGGTTGGATGTGACTGATGGTGTAGGACTGACTAATTGAGTGTCGCAAAAATCCATCTCGTTGTCTGAATTATGTTGGTCATTTTGTAGGTCTTCTTGAAGGTCACCTTGGGGGTCATCTTGTATGTCATTGCAATCTATAAGGCCTTCAGATTCTGTCTGTGATTTTTCAACTGTAGAATTTTGGTCGGTACCCAGCTGCAAGTATTCCCTCAATTTCAAGTGACCAGAAGCTAACTCTGGAAGAATTATACTTGAACTCAAGATTTGACTCATTTTATTCATAGTGGCAATTGTGATTGAAAGTTTTACTCACTTCTTCGGAGACTTGCTAATTGAGACGGGCTCAATTCAAGATCTTCATCTGAATCCGAATCTTGAGGATTAATTGGGGCAAGAACTTTAGCAGGTGGTTGTAAAACTCTAGAACTACTGGTTGCCTTGGTCAAACTTGCAGCAACAACCTTTGTTTTTGGCGCAACTTTCACAGCTGGCTTGAGATGTTTTTTTTGACTTGTGAATCTTGCAAGAAGGTCGGTTTTAAGGGTTGTAGAAGCTTGAGGGACAACTTTGACTTCTGAGAATGAAATACAATAATTAACATTCATGAAAATTATAACCGGTGGATGGGGAAACTTGATCAGAATCTAATACAAACAATTTTCCGTGGTTCAACTTACTTGCTTTCTTGGCAGCTGGAGTTTTACCCTTGTAAACTCTTTTGACTGGACTGGGCTCTTTTGCTTGGCTGAGTGATTTAGCCAGAAGCGACTTGGCTGCTGCCATTCTGGAAGTTGGTGGTAACGGGTGGGGCACATTCATGCTAGATTTCCCATCCATCTTAGCTAATTGATGTAGCGACAAACTTATTTTAGAGGCACAGAGCAGCTTGCTGAAGAATCTGGTACAAAAAAGAAACAGCAAAGCATAAGCGTAGGGAAGTTGATATAAATGGGTATGGCAAGAGAGATAGTCCCTACGATATTGGAAATTTGAGTAGGTAAGACCTCGAATGATGATTTTGTATGGTAAAAACTGCTAAATGGTTATAATAAATAGCAAGAGAGGGTTCTCAAAGATGATGAGCTTCTACACATGGGTGCAAAAGTGTGCTATCCATCAGCCTAGAGTAGACTGGTGCAGTCATGTCACATTAGTTTTAGTCAGCAAGTGATCAACTGGTATAAAATGGGTGTTATTACAAGGATATGCAATAGCGTAGAAGGAAATGCCCAGAAATCCAACTGAGAATGGAAGCATGACTGATGAAGAAGATTGACGCTGACTCAGTGTATAACCTCCTAACCTCTCGCACGCGTTTTTTTCTAATTTAGTGTTGAAAACTATTTGTTGATGTCAAAGAGTTATGAGGTAATTAAAGGATGCTCATTGTCACCAAATATAATCACGCAGAATAAATTTGCGACTGTACAATAAGAAGAATCATGTGCTCGAAGAAATTTTGGAGCAGCCGCGTGCACAAGCTTCAGATCCACTATACACCCGCACTGAAAATTTTTTGCAACTCACCACTGGACCTGAGTGATCGCAAGCACACACGAACTGAAGATGATGACAGATTTCCCAAAACGATTTCCAAACAGAGAAAAGAAAGCGTTGAGCTTGGAATTATTCGGAGCAGCTTCGCGCTCAAAAATTTTCAACGGCCGGCGTCGTTTGCTTACGCCACGAGTGTGAGAGAGACACCCGCTGTCGGTCATGCACAGGAAGTTTATTACAGTCTGAGAGAGACAGAGATATTATACCGCATGCGCGCGCACTCGCTCAATCTCATGCAGAAAAGTCGGAAGCATTATGTTACAAGCTCAATCTGTCAATTTATGGAGTTTGAACGAATTTTCATCCAAGATTAAAGAATATATTGGAAATGGAATGTAGCTATACACCGAAAAGCAATTTTTCTTCTTTGATTATGATTGAATTAACAGTAGGTATTGAAGAATTCCACGAAAGTTCATGAATATATATAGAAACGAAGACTCGAGGAAATATAAAACTACCATGAGATAAAAAGTGAAGGATGAGACTTGTGAGAGTGACGTGGAAGCTACGCCGAGAACTTGAGCTGACCTTTGAGTTTTCTCTTGAAAGCATTCAGCAATTCACACGCAATGAAGCATTGGAAAGAAATAAAAACTGCCATCAAAATACATTTGGAATACTTTTTGCTTAATAAAACTCACAGAACATTCATATAGATCTTCACCTGGGGAATCGCTTTTACAGATTCCAATCTCTCTAGAATCGATTGGATAATTTTCTATAGGAAGGAGATCTGTGAATTCTGTGAAAAGTATCACTTGTTCACCCGTGTTGGACTTTTCACAGATCAATTGAATAGTAACTAAAGAGCCATCTTCTAAATAACAACAATTGTTGGGCTTAGAATTTGTTAGTGTGAATTTTGGAAATTTGATGAATTTATTAGCATTGCTATACCCTTCAGGGAGAGTAACTCTCTTCAATTTGTACGAGATTTTAAAATCTTTGGGACCATTGAATACTTCTTTGTTTTTAGCTCTCGATCTAGACATAGTGACTACTGCTTGCTCATTACTCCTGTTGATAATCTGTGCGAGTATGTGATTGCCTTGGCGAACATTTTTTCTTACAAATCTGAGTTGATTTTCGAATAACCAAGCTCCGTAAGAATCTAGAGTGCCATGCAACAAGACATCATCAGGAGAGTGAATGAGATTATGAACATTAAAAATGATATTGTGTGCTCCATATAAAATCTCCATCTGTTCCACGTAAACTGTAAGTAAATCTTTTGCGTCTGAATTTTTAGAAACACAATATTCTTCGCTACTCAAATATCGGGCTGCTAGGCTAAACAGATTGAAATGTAACATTTTTTCGTCATTTATATATTTAGAGAATATAACTGTCCCTGTATACAAGACTATCATACGAAATTCAGTCGCTTTAAAATGGGGATAATCTGTAAGCTTCCTCGGTTTCCTAACAAACTCCATAGGTGTCCATTGTTTCAAGCTAACGTAATCTTTATTCAATTCTTCCACCAAAGCATCATTCCCCACACTTTTGATAGAAGAAACGAAGAGGCCGGTGTGCTTTTTACCTACACCCAAATAGTAATGATGCATTGGATCCACTGGAATATCATTTATCGGGTCGACGTAACCATCGAACGGTGAAGTTAAATTTTCGTATTTTGCTGGCAATCCAGTTCTCCAATTTTCATTTGTGCGCAAGGGTGCATCATTTTCGAGGAAAATGCGCCTTCGTCCGATATTAAACCCATCTTGGATACATTTGCCACAACGACTATTATGGGGTGGAAAATTCAATATGAAATTTTTCGCCGGAGTATCCGCTGAAATTTTATTCAAGTATACTGTATACTGAACTCCATTATAGTCAAAGCCATTTACATTCAAATCAGTCAACTCATCGAGGAAATCTTTCACGAAATCATGAACATTCGAAGGCTTGCCCTCACCATGATGCGCGCCGATTATGAAACTCTCTGTAAAATGTTCACACTCATCTATTTTGCCGAGAATCGTATACAGTTCACTTTTTGAGCTTTTAGAAATAGTAACGCCATCTATATGGATTGTCAGAGGAATTTCACGAGGAATGTGCCGTTGATCGACACATTGAAATTGCTCCAGAAGAGCTTTGCGTAATCCGTAATGGACGTAAGCTCCCGATCCAATTGCCTTAGTTTCGACTGGAGTAGAAGGAGTGTGAAGAAGGGTTCGAGCATCTAATGGCAGATCGTCGTGCCCAGCTTCTCTGAGGCCATGAAGTAATTTTGTCGTAGCACATTGAGTTATACTATTTGTTAAGCTCCACTCTCTGAGGAAACACTCCAAATCAAACCCTTCTTCGCGCTCGTCATCATCGTCGTCGGTCCTCTCTTCCGCAGAAAAATCGTCAGCATTATCAGACTGAGAATTCTCAGAATCAGACGAGGCCTCATTCTCGTCGTTCGTTAATTCTCCCTCGGACAGATCATTTGATTCCTCAACCGCCGATATATTCCCGCCATTTCCGCCATCAACAGCCTGATTATCATTAATTTCGGGAAATTCATCGCGCACGTTATCGCTACTCGATGCCTTATTTACGTTTTCGACCAAATTTTCACGCTCATTCTCGACTGGCGGCAAGGCCCGATCAGCATTGCTGTTAGAAAAACTCGAGTTTTGATTAGAAGCAATAGTTCTCGAAGCGATTACATTTAAATCATTCTCAGTAAGCTTTTTTATTCGTCTTTTCTGTTGCCACGGTGAGAGGTTAGGGTAGGGTTTACGACAACTCATCATCGGACACTTGACTATCTTCTACAATACTGCAATGGGAACAACTCGCTAGCTAATCAAGTAATTGAATAAATAAGTACTCAACTTCAATGGAATCCTGGGCCTTCGGGAATCCCTTTTTGTTCTGGAGCAAAATTTCACACACCTGTCGCAAGAAAATCCACCAGAAGAATAAGGAGGGAATCCGAAATGTTTCCACTGCGCCATCCCAAAAACGTCTAAAAAGAGCTTTTTGGCGTTTCTCAATGATGACGCAAGTGGGACGTTGCAGAGTCGGAACGGGAACATTTTCGCAGCGTCATTTTGCGAAATAATGAGCGGGGCCGTCCCAAAGCTGACTTTGGGACGGCTTTTTGGAGATGTTCCGGAGGGGACGCGATTTGGGACGTCCCTTTCGCGAAGATGTCCCCCGCGGCACCCGCAAATGTTTGTCGGGAACGAAAAAATGTCTACCAAATGCGCGTTGCCTCGACGTTTCCAGAACGTTTCTGGGACGTTTCAGCGGTTTTTCAAAGGTTGCACGATGGTTTCCGAGATGTTTCCTGTGCAACCAATACTTCGAATATTTTTTGTTAAATAAATAAACAAATTGTTTATAAAATTCCCGTTCTCGCAAGCTACCAGCTCCATCTTCGTTCAATCTCATCGATTGCGCTCAATCAGAAACATGTCCACTTGGTACAAGAAAGACGGGGAGATTACGCTTGAATGCAACAAGAGCCAATTAACAACAATTTTTTAATAATAATCCATTTATTTGTTTATATTCACAACGTCCAGAAACGTGCTGGAAACGTTGAGACAACAGACATCTCGTAGACATTTTACGTTGCTTAAACGTTCCAGCAACGGGGTTTCCGACTATTTACGGAACGTTCCGAGGGTGCAATTGCGACGTTCCAGAAACGTTGAGGCAACATTCACTGTTTGGTGGGCAGATTTGTTGTGTTATTAGAAAATGTAAGATTAAGAACTGTGGAATGATATACAAGGCTCTGTGCATTTCTTATTAGAATAAGAATCTTGTATAGAGTCTACGAGGTTGTTCAGTGGTGTGAATTGCACTCTTTTGACCAAGAATGCTCGCCTAGAATACTTATTCGTAAAGAACCAAAGTCATAAGAAATCTCAACATGATGCTTAAAATGACTGAATCAATAACAGACATTCTAGAATGTTGCATGAGATTGTGCGTGCATTGCGCCTAATAGGAACCCCCAAAGAAGTGAATTAAATCGAAAAACAAAATATCTACCCATTTTTAGATGATCTCGGTTTCTATGAGATAAAAGCTATGCTAGACAAAAGATGCAATCAATTCCAACGTACTTTAGTTCGTTTGCTTTGTCTCTGAGTCTCAATTTCAAATTGTTGTAGCAGAACTGCAAATTTTGATTTTTAACTAACAAGGAACAACCCGAGGTTGTGGAACACGAATTTTGTTGAAATTCTTGGAATTGTCTCCGTTTACCGCCAAAAGATGAAACCCAGAACCGCACTTGCAAATGCCCGACCGTTTTCGATATGTAGCTCATAACATTAGAAATCCGAGTATATCCATGTATATATATTTTATACGTCCATACGTAGAAACAGCGTGTTTCTAGGCCTCCTCGCTACGCGAGGAGGCCTGGAAACGCGCTGTTTCTGCGTACAGACGTATAAAACTGCATACGCGTCTCGTGCGGAAACATTTTTCCTTCGGGAAAACCAAGCTGGACAGTGCCATCGCCCACGTCCAGCTCGGTTTCCCGAAGGAAAAAATGTTTCCAGCACTCGACGCGTAATGTACTATTTTATTTGAACATAGGCCCATATGGACAATGCTCTTATGTCTCGAGTTGTAGCTTGCATCTGCGGCTTTGGGTTTCTATTTCGGAGGTGAAAGGAGACTATCACCAGAGTTTCAGCCAAATCTACGGCCCACAACACCTGATGGGTGCTCCTTGTAAGTTTATAAACTTACAAGGAGCACAAGTCTATAGACCCATAATATTAAAAGAGTGCTACAGTGAACTTAGTCCCTAAATTACCCCCGTAACCTATTCCTAGATTTGCTCTTGACCTCCAAGGGAATCCGTCCATTCAACTCAAATAGTACGGAAGGGTGTGAAAAAAGCTGTGAAATTGAGCCAAGGTACGACTCATTTGGACGTGCTGGAGCAGGAATATCTCGATTTTACGGAAAACCCGTACAATTTGACGGAAATAGGCCTTTTATACACGTGGGGGCAAATTAGGCACACCTTTTTGGAAACTCGTACAAAATCTCTTGCGAGAATTGAAATGGCTCTGCTCCAGTTTGTCAAAATTGATCTTATCTTGCATCATTTTGGAGATATTAAAACAAGCTCTTGAAGTAAGTTGAAACGTATTAAAATAATGGTTCAGAGTCCTTAAGAAAAAACAAAAACAGTGGGGTCAAATTAGTCACACTTGCCGGAATTCTGTTTCGCTCGTGCAAACGCATAAATTAGACTAAACTATTGAACGGATAGAATAATAATCAAGATTTACCTACAACTGTGTATCAGAGCTTGCAAACTCAGTAACAAATCTGCGCACTAACCAATACAATACTTACACAAAACACATAAACATGATAATCTATGCGACAAACTTATGTGTAGTTACTGCGTTGTTGCATATCCAAATCACGTTTTCTTGTCTCTATATTGAACATTCATATACATACATTTGAAACGAGATGATATCGATTCAAATAAGCACAATATTCCCCAACGGATTTCGCATGATGCAGCTGGGAATTCTGCTACTACTTATTGCGCAGAGCAGAGATAATAATGATATTCAAATTTTCTTTTTTTTTTTTGTTTTTTACCCGGATAGGGTCATTACTCAAACTGCGGCTGCATTTCGTCACCAATAATACACATTACGCAGTGCAGGCATCCGAGCGTGGAATGTATATAATATATGGATACAAGTAGTATATATGCATTCCCACAAGTTTATAAATAGTGCCAAGCATTGATTAAAATAGAATGCGCCGTCGCGGCGTCAATTAATGAGTTCCGATGCATCGCTCACATTTATAGCATATATTTACTTGATATGACGAGATGAGACGCACGTAATTATTGGCAATCGCGCCCGATCGGGCCATTCTAAATAATTGATTGAAATTTGTCATTATCAAGTTAGGTGAGTGTACCCAATTTGCCCCCCCCCCCCCCCATACGCCGATCTCACAAATGAGTACTTGTCGACCTTCCCGCAAATCTTATTTTGCGTTTATTATGTTGAAATATGAGAAAATTTGTAAATTGCACCATCTCTGCATGATTTCTGCGTTTTGCAGAGAATTTAAAGTGAGCTTTTGGATTTTTCATGTTCACATAGCTGAGAAATCAGCGATGAAATCGCGTGTTGTAATACCGGTGTCAAATTTGTTTTGTTCATCCAACCTTCACGTATCATAGCGTATAATTTGATTCTTTTTCTCGAGAACTTCAAAATCCACTTCCAGGAGTTGCAAAACTCGCATGTGAAGGTATGTAACTTCACGTGTGAAACATGGAGATGATTTGTAAATCAAGGAAGCCAACATCGCAGTGTATCCAATATGCTTCCGTATGTTTATTTCGAAAATGCGAGCAGTACAACTATTTTACTGTTCAGAACGTATTTATCGCGTCCAAATAAGGTCAGTGTACCCAACTTGCCCCCATCGAGACATTTTCTCAATAACTCTGGCCTATCTCAATGAATTACAAATTATCTTACCTCATTTTAAAGCTTGTATCAAGACCTTCAAAATGAGTCGAAGTACATTCATTTTGGACCAACTGGAGCCAAACTGTTTCAATTCTCCCGGATCCGTTTTGATCACCGTGCAGCGGCATTTATAGCTTATAGCTAGCCCAAAACACTGATCCCGACCTATTTTGATGCGGTAAACACGTTCTGAGTGGTAAAAAAAGCCAATCTGCACGCCTTTCCGCGGTAACCATATGGGGGCATGTTGGGTACACTCCGATGTCAGGCTTCTTGTTTTACAAAGCATCTCCGTATTTGGCTCATAAAATAGCTGCAAATCCAAGTTTTGCTCGTTAATCCAAGATCAGGATCGGCGGATTAGGAGCGCTACGATCGCTGTGCCCAGATGTAAAATGCCTCGTCATGGCGATTGCAGCGCCCCAAATCCGCCGATCCTGATCTTGGATTAACGACTATGAATCCGAGCCTAAAGGTCTTCAAGAAAGGAATGAGGTGCGCTAAACTACGTTGAGACTGGTGGATCTAAAAAAATTTGCGACCGTTCTTACTGAGAGCAATTTCCTCGGTAATTTCTTAGCTGCGCAAACTCGAAAAATTAAAAAGTTTCTTTAAATACTCTGAGAAATGCAGAAATGATTCGAAGTCAATTCAAACCACTCAATTTCCAAAGTTATGACATAACAAATGTAAAAACAATATTCAGGAAGGTCAACGAGTGCACATTTCTGAGATCAGTATATGGGAGCAATTGGGTACACTTACCTTAATTGGCAATACTGTTTTGGACCCGGCAAAAAGCTTCAAATGTGCTTGCACGGCGATCAAAACAATTTCATGCACTTTATCGCCGATTTGCATTCTTTTGAATGATGGAGGTAAGTTGGGTGTACTCTTTTCGAAACTCTATTTCTTTTTGGGAAAATTAAGCCAGCTCGGCTCCAGTAGGTAAATTTTTACGCATGCGCGTGGCTTTACGCATTTCCAAGTAGTTTCAATCGAAATCTGTGGAAATTTTCTTCAAAATTACCCCTTTCAGTTCATTTTCAAAGTCCTGGAAGGAGCTTCGAAATGCGATAATGTTGAGAAAATTGAGTTAGGCCAAAATCGTTGTGAAAATAACACGTACCTTAGCTATCGTACGAATAGCTTCATGGAAATTTGGAAATAACGTGTGCCCTCATGAACGAATCCTTAAAAGGCTTGGAAGAAAAAAATGATACTAGTCATTTCCGCTCGATTTTCGATATATTTTCTGGTGCTTTTTCTGGCGCAATCGTTATAGATTTTTCAACGAACCCGGGTTACCCACAAAATTATCATTAAAAAAAGGGTCAAAATTTTAGGTCCGTGCCCCGTGCGGTTTTTCTTTTTTTCGTCCTTTGTGAGTTTCAGGCACCGTGACTACTCATTTGGAATCGGGCTGATCAAACTTGGCAATTTTATTATGGTATTCAGCATCAAATCTCACACCTCAAATAACCGAATGGCCACTTTTTGTGTGCACGGTGAGCATGCATACCTTTTGGGGTGCAATTTTGCCTAGAATTTCTCTCAGTCTACTGTTTCCTTCAATAAAAGTGAATTCACCCCATCCCCAGACGAGTTCCCAGTCCTTCCCTTTTTTCAGCTCATCGCCAGGCTCAACTCTTCCATGCCCTAAAGTATCGAAAAAACTGACTCTCACACTATTATTGTGCAGAGTACTGTTTCGCGAAAATCAGCTTTTGCTCAATTTTTCTGTTAGGTCCGTGCCCTACTAATGCGACCCTTGTACGCGACGCTACAGAGCTCCTAGTCAGTTTTTTTTTTCAAAGTATCTGATGGTTAAATCAAAATCTCAAAACCCCGAACCTGTATAACTCAAGTCGTTTGACCTTGAGATCAATTCTAGTGGCAAAGTGTGAGGTCCGTGTCGTGCTTCCGCCGCGTTGATTCGTCTTGGGGTAGCCATTAATGGAAATTTTTTTATTCGTGTGCGATTTGATGCGTACTTTATACCTAACTCAAAAATTTGACAAGTAGATCTTAGAACCTTTCGAAGTGAAACTTGGGGTCAGCACATTTTAAAACCCCGAATTAGTATATTATGCGTCAAGTACTAAAAAACTTTGTTCTTGGCGAAAAATTTGCTGAAAGTCGCCGACGTTCAGCAAGGTTTTCGTAAAGAACAAAGCTTTTGGCACGAGACGCGTATACTGCTTTACACGCAGTTTGCACGCCGAGCCGTGTAAATAATATTATCGTATTTCTCAACATTGGTTATTGTAGTCTGATTACACATGATGAATCTATATCCATCCAAATGCAATACGATGATCTATTTGTGCTTAAATCACGAGGTCTCGATACACTCAATAATTGATGCAGAATTACTAACACAAGTGAGTTGTGAGGGATTAAATTATCTCGTGGCATTAACAATCAATGAAGATTTAAAACGATATCATTCATGTGCAGATTTCGATGTCAGAATTTACCATTTACAACCTATTGTTTACTCTCCCAAAAATTCACCGCTCTATATTCGTCGCTAATAATTTAGCGATTCATTCAATGTGTAATATATATATATATATATATATATATATATACACACACACACACATATGTCGTAGCCGGTTACTCAATTTCGCCGGTTAATTAACTGGCTAGCCGGTAAAGTAACCGCGGCCGGTTAATAAAATTTGCACGAGCGCATGCATTTCTTGGTTGACTGTCTAGTCAGTTGAGTAACTGGCTGATGCTGCCCGCCAGTTACTTAACAGGCTGGCATGTCTTCAGCCCGTTAATGAAGTTTCTGGGATGAGTATCGGAAAATGAGCGCGCCTCGCAATTCCCGACTGATACTTGAAATTTTTTTTCTACCTTCATTGAATATATTGTATTCCAAACCGAAGACGAGCGTGAGAGCACATATGGGGAAACTATAATATGTCTCATGTCATCAGTGAATCATACATGCAAATTTTTCCCATCATTTCGTTACACATAATCAACGCCTGAGGGTATTCATACAAAGCACATGATGATGATGAATGTTAAAGAGTATCCCTGAAACTCTGAAAGTGTTGATTTATTCAAATAAAATATAGGCATGGTTCTGATAGGAAAGATACAATAAAATCATCACTTATATTCTTGCAAGCTCTAGAATGATGTCATCGCGATAGTTTCACTGCGACTGCGCCTTGGAGACAGGAGCAGTGCTCAGTCACTGACTTCCTGCAGGCAAGCACTTGATTTCAACAGAATGTGAGGGGGTTGTAATTGATATCTAAAAAAGTGTGCATCAAATTGAGACGAAGGAGGGTCTGGTCAAGGGTCGGTTCCCAAGGATAGAAATTCAGAAGTCGAGAATCGGCGTCGTCTTACTTTAGGGAATACCTCAAAACGATGGGATATCTTCGAGAGAAGCTGCGTCTTATAAGTTACATTTTGGGGGGCAAAGCTCCAGGAATCTCTACTGTCTGTTAGCATGAAGTCAGTGTTGCACTGAGCTAAGCACTGCTCCTGCCTCCAAGGTGCAGTTGCAGTGAAACTATCGATGACATCATTCTAGAGCTTGCAAGAATAAGTGATGTTTTTATTGTACCTTCCCTATCAGAACCATACTTATATTTTATTTGAACAGTTCAACATTTTTAGAGTTTCAGGAATACTCTTCAACATTCATCACCATCACATGCTTTGTATGAAAATCTCAGGCGTTCATTATGGGTAACGAAATGATGAGAAAAATGATTGACTGATGACATGAGACATAATATAGTTTCCCCTTATGTGCTCTCACGCTTGTTTTCGGTTTCGAAATACACTATATTCAATGAAAATAGAGAAAAATTCTAAGTATCAGTCGGCAATTCCGAGGCGCGCTCTTTTTCCTATACTCATCCCAGAGATTTCATTAACGGTCTGAAGACATGCCAGCCTGTTAATTAAGTAACTGGCGGGCAGATTCAGCCTGTTACTCAACTGACTAGACAGTCAACGAAGAAATGCATGCGCTCGTGCAAATTTTATTAACCGGTTGCGGTTACTTTACCGGCTAGCCAGTTAATTAACCGGCGAAATTGAGTAACCGGCTACGACATATAGATCAACACACGAGGATAAGCTCGCAGTAAACAAGATGTATAACGGACAATTCAAGTAAAACGCTTTTCTATCCAATTCATGAACCATCGGAATTCAAAAACTGTAAACACAGAGTCAAGTAGATTTGACAACTCTGTAAATCAGTAAAGACAGGCAATCAGACTGGCGAATTCGTTGCTCCAGTGTCGGAACCAAAGTAGTTTGCTCTTGAGCATCGTTATACCCGTTACACATCTTTCCCTTCATAATTTCATCAAATTTTACTCAATTTACACGAATTATACGTACCTTGAATCGATTTGTAACTGTTTGACTTGAATTAGTTTTTATTATCGGTTGATCCTTTCTCGTGTTTTGTGTTGAAAATTTTTCATATAAGCAGTACGTGAAAGATTCGAGTGAATTTTATATAGAATTGACACCGCCATGGCAGCATTTTATTTCATTGATTGGTGCTCTATCCTCGTTGGATTGGGAAAAGCGATTCTGCTGATTCTTGCTCTTACAATTCTGTAAGTATCAATTTCACATGATTAACTTTTATCTCATTCTCGAATTTTTCATTTTCGCGGTATTATAATGCTTATAGAAATGTATCGAATCTGACCGAGAAATCCGATGGTTGAATAATCAAGCCTGACTTTTTCCTCAAAATTGTATGTGATTTAAAAAAATTCGAAAATGACAGTCAAATTATGAGTTCTAAATGTGTCACAGATTCGATCGCATAAAGACATTGATAGTTGAACCGATTATCGACTACGCATACGATATCTGGGGAAAATGGTTGCTTCGGTGGTTTGCAGACCGTGACAAAGGTGCGGATCAATTGAATCAGGTAAGCCATACTGCATTTTGTGTCAAGTCTAATTTCCCAAAATACACTTATTCGGCTGATCGACCCGAAATAATCAAGAATGACGGGTATTATTTGCTTGAAAGATAATTAAGTTAGGTAAGATTAGTTGAGTACAACATTTTTCTCATATGGAAATAGGCACGCCATATTTGTTCATTTGTCGGTAAGATTTTGAGCTGTCTTGCTTTATCTATTACAAATTTCTAGAATATTGATACACCATCACAAAAAACTATGACTCTGCAATAGCAGGACTAGGTCTCCTCCTTTTTTAAATTCTCGTGGTACAAAGTGGGTGCTCAATGTTTATCATGTTTCCCGCAATGAAATTGTAATTAGATTTAGTGCTATACTCGTCGTATGACAAAATATGTGCAATGCCGAAATCAGATTCATAAAACCGGATCCAGTGTGTTAATAGTATAGGGGAGAGTGGGGCAAAATTGGATGGATTTTGCACTGGGGCTATCTGACGATACTTGGGGCTAGGCGCGCTATGGGACTTTGAAGTTCAACTATTGAATACATTGTAAAAAAATTTCCAGACCTCTAGGCCTTAGGGTTCATACTTTTTCTTGAAGTTGAAAAAAATAAATCTGTCCAGATTCGCTCCGCGCTTGGGGGCACTTTTGACAAGTTTTGGGGGGCAAATTTGGACACCCTTCCAAAATTGAAGTACCGTCAACTGGGGTAACTTTGGGACAATTTCGACTTTTTTTGTTATTGTTTTTGGTAAAGCTCGGGAAGGTTACGATAAAACCCACCTCAGCCAGTGACCAATCTAAAGCTTGAGATCTTAGCTTTCGATTGGCGTAAGCTAGAGCTCGATTCGAAGACTCTATTATTCGAAGATACGGCCGTAGAAGCAAAACACTTTTCACAAAACCTGGGGTGGAGTAAGTTTGGGACAACCCAAGTTCAACTCGTGTTACTTTTGTTCTGAAATAGAGAGTCGGCCCTCTCTGGGCATAAATTGTAAGTCGAAGGCGTTAGCTTTCAATTGCTTTTTGGAACGTCCCGATCGGATGTTTCTACGCCGAGTAATGCTTATTTGAAGTTAATCAACTATTCGAACTTATTTTCCGAGATTCGGCAGAAATTCGTATGAAAATTGAGAATTTGTCGAAAAGCGAAAAACAGTGTACAAATGGTTCATTTGCGCACAGACGATCAAAATAGTACATTTCGATACAAGGGCGTAAAACGTGTTATTCGCGTCCGAGTGATGGGTTTCCGGCCCGAGCCGCAGGCGAGGGTCGAAATCATCACGAGGATGCGAATAATAGGTTTTACGCCCGTGTATCTAACTATACTTTTCGATAAACTGTGAGTAAAAGTCGACAAACTGCGCGCAAAGTGCACTTTTACGCACAGTGTATCGAAAAAATGATATTACTCATCACCAACAAATTTATCAATTTCCAGCATTCGAATCTCAACAATACCCAAGTTATCTCAGACAGTAGTAAATCCAAAGTAGACGTTATTCAAGATGACTCTGCGATCAAAAAACAGCCCGTGAACGAGCTCAAAAAAGATAAGAAGATAACTCACGAGCTCAACGAGTTTCACAAATCCAATGTAGAAACATCGAATTGTGCTAAAGTAAATAAGTTTTCTTTTTCTCTTCAACTCATAATTTTCTGACATATTTTAAACGAAATTTTTCTTCCTTTTGTATCAGAATCTGAATAAAAGGTTGATGCAGGATGGCGTGGAACAGCGTATTGAATTATTGGATACGATAAAGAGTCTCTGGAATCGAACGAGACGCGTCGAAAAATTGGAAAAAGAGCTTCACGATATAAATGAAATAAAAGATGCGACTACTCAACAACAGACCACGAGGTATGTGCCCAGAATATTTGCTTGTCATTCCTGAAAAACAATTATGATTATAATTAACATCCCTGAAAATCACAATGAAATTCTTCTAGGTCTACCAGTCACGTTAATCTTGAAAGCGCGAATTCTCAAAGCAGTGAAAAAGTAAAGGTACTCCATACCATGGATCAATGTTTTTTGATTATAATGATTTAATAACAAATTTTGGGGCATCTAATCTTACAATTCTAATTTTGAAAATTAACTCGGGCAAATTATTTTTGGTTATTATAGAAAGCTCCTGTTGTGAGGCAGAGCACACTGGAAACATATGACGGCAAGGAAATTGGAAGATCCAATGTTGAAAAACAAGTTTCAGTCACGGATCCCTTGCATTTGTCTACTATAAGTGAGGTGAATGGAGAATTTCAATTTTTGTTTTGACATTCGATCTTTTCAGGCAAAAAGTGCAGATTCGTAATTTATTCTATCAAAACGTGCATACATAAGCTTAGATATAGAAAAATCCGAATTAACTAGATTATTTGACTAATTTTATTTTTTTCATTTCTTCTTTCAGATACCATCGGATAACTACAGTGGTAAATCAACGATCGAAAAATTGGAACAAATCAGTGCAACGATTGATGAGATGCAAGAAAAAGTTCAATTCGACATCGCAAATCTGGCCCATAGACTTTTGGGAATGTTCGATGGATGGGAGGAGGCCAAAGCCACACGAGAACATCACCGCCAAGTAAGTAAGAAATCTTTTTTTCAAAATGATATTTTTCAACATGATATTTATTCCAATATGTGTAACATTTCAGCTTGCACATGATTTGAGCTACATACATAATATGCTTCTTGCTGAGCTCGAGAAAGTTAAAAATCTTCAACGTATGGTTAACGAGAACTCTTCAACTGAAAAAGAAAAAATTGATACTGGAAGCACATCAATTAATCGTCAACAGATAACTTCTCTAGAGCAGAACCTTCAAAAATTGGAAGAGGTAATGAATAGATAGACCTATATTACATATCTTCCGTCACTTTTCATGATTTCCCTCACATCGAAATTTTGTAATAAACCACCAAAACACTCTAATCTTCCGATATGACATATTCCAACAAAATTTTTCATTTTTCTTCTACAGCAAAATTCCAAGCTACTCCAAGAAAGATTCCAACTGAGTTCAAGACTAGCAGAAGCTGAAATCCGAGAACGCCAGCTTACTCGCGATAATAAAAAGCTTCAACTGAAAAACGACGAACTTCAACAACAAATTGAGCGTATAATCGATAACGGTTCAACATCTCATGTATCAGTCATCTCCCCTGCAAGTCCACGTAGTTCTCGCCAGTTAAACAATCCATTAATAAATCCACAACAACAACAACAGCAACAGCAGCGTGAGAAATCAAGAGGTTTGGATGAGTGGCTTTTGGGCCACGCACAGAGTGAAGCTGCTAGACAGCAACAAATGCGTAGATATGAAAATGATAGCTTAAGAGCTGGTCGAAATACTGCAAGTGCACGTCTTCATTTGAGAAGTTTTGGAAATGACAGTTTGTCAAATTCGACTAGTAGACCTAGAACACCCAGACAGCGTAGATCTATTCGTTCGCGTCTTACTGCAAATCCTTACTAAAGTGCAACGTGGAATTTCTAACTATTTATCTGGCATTTGTTTTTTTTTTTCATATCTAATTAGAAAATCTAGTATTATAAGTGTGTGAAATCACGAAAAAATGTACATACCAGTCTTCACGCAGCTCGAAAATTTAAGAGTAGCGTGTGATTTTTGTCTTTTGAGAATTGGTTTTTTAAACAGTAGGACATAGTTCTTCGGTGTTTTTGATCTCGCTTCTTAAAACATAATGTCTAGGAAATTTTTCATAAAAATGGATTGTTACCTCAAAATAAGTTCAGACCTTATGGGTATTGCATTTTCGTTTGCATTTGTTATACTTCACAATTAGTTCCAATCAATTATCAAACTATAATCATTTATTCACTCGATTAATGCGGGCATATCGAGACGCTTACAAGAATATTGACACTCAGGACGTGTATATTATCAACCCTTTGCATAAATCACAAATTCCAAAGACGTTGATGTCTTGAGATGCTAGTCACCTGCGAAAAAAAGATCATTTTGGTTTGCGAAGACATTTTTTACTAATAACGTTTTAACGTTTTGATCTATAGCAGAAATATGATATTGTATTTTCGTCTTATTTCCTGTTGCAATCAATGTGTTATTCTGATGTTATTCTCACGTTTATATCACTTTTAGGATTGTGCTGTATTATATTTAGTACTTTTACTTCGTGATCGACTGATCATTCTTATACTTTTTTATAGATAAATTAAATTACAACATTGCCTTGTATAGAAATATCATCTACCTAACCGCTGTGATTCAAGTTTGTGATTAAATGTGAGTTTCCTATTTCTTACTTGGAATATATGTTTCATGTACATTACAATATGATGCTATAAGTGAATAAGTTTTATAAACAAAAAGCATCATGAATATTATATATCTCACATTAGTAAGTATATAGTAGCGTGGGCATGCCACTCGTGTATTTTATTTCAAAAATTTTGTTTCAAAAATGAAAAATATCAGGTATTTCGAGAAGAATCGTATCAATTTAGTGAGGTATGAGGTTTTTCTCGGGTTTTTCAATACATAATATAGTCGTCTACTCATGATTTTAATTTCAATTTTCCCTCCGAAATACTCCTTTCCGAGTTTCAGAGCTTTTCGTTGCAGTCTGCTCTGCTGCTCACTTCAGTTCTGTGCATTCTGTGCTATGCACGTGGAAGGAAAACAGTGTACAGGGTTGGTTGTGTCACAGACATACCTCATGTCTGCCTGATGTCCGTCGAAACCATGTCTGACGAAACTATGTCCGCCCTTTCTCATTGGTCGAGAGCCCCCGCCGTATGCGCTGTGTATAAGGGAGGAGTAGGGGCGCTTTTGCCAGATGACGGACCGACCGGGGAAACGACAGATGAAATCATCTGGTCGTCTGCTCGCCAGCCCAGATAATTTCATCTGTGAGGAAAATTACATACGCGAATGGCATACCGGGATAGCATATATACGTACGTGGCGTGGTGAAAATTTACATTCTATCTATATATTCATGAAATTTATTTAGAGATAGGAATCCTGCGGAAAAGTTGAAAAGTGAGAAAGCCTTTTAAGGTTGATTGCTAAATGTAGAAGAGATGAGAGCTCATCTGTTAGTTTACTGCGTCTATTCACAGGGTCACCTTAACCTCATCAATCAAAATAATACCTGTTGTCTAACGTATAGATGAGCTTTCACATCAGAAAATCAAATTTGGGACTTGAAAACTTATTTGCGTGTATTGCAATGATTCAGACAAGCTTTCTAAGCTTTTGGAGTTAATAATCCATGAATATATAAGTGAAACAATGATCTTGAATCTAACTTTTATCATTGACTTTGCCAAAATGGTGCATACTCTGTATGTAGTTAGTTACCAGCTATTTAGTTGTCTCGCATACTTTCGATAGTTTGGATCATTTTCTACATCCTGTGCAAGGAGAGAAGTTTTATGTTCCACTTAAGGCTTATTTTTTAGTCTACAAGTGGTGTGATTTATTGTGAAAACAGTGAACCAATCAAATTTAACGTTCCCCTCATCTCTGCAATATTGAAGAGCTATAGATTGAATACACGATTGCTCTATAACTTTAAAAGTGTAACTACGTACTACCCAAGAAATGATGGAAGTCAATCCAGGAGTCTTCCATTATTCCAATCATCCAAGTTACATGTCTTTCAGAACTAACTTTTATAAAGTCAACCAGAACATGCTGCACAAAAGTGATATGAGAATGTTTGAACTGAATTGTTGTTTGGTGCAGCATTTTAGGTCACTCATTGTGGAAACAACTCCTATGGGATGTTCTTGTAGGCTGGAGCATGGAGTTACTCTGACTCTCGCTGATGAAACTTAAACATGGGTATTCTCTGGTTGAGGATTTGTATCAGACTAGAGAGATGGAATTGCTCAAGAATTCCTCAGATGCTTGACTCACCTGGACCATACAATACTTTCAGCACTGTTTTCAAAATCTATAAGGATTTGGGCACTTCTTAATGACACAGACAAACCAGTTGCAAGTAGGACGCATCCTTACTGAAGTTGCTCCTTTTCACTACACAATCCAAAGCTCTTCCACTATTTCTCGACAACGCCAGTACTTTTGGCCTCAGAGGCCTTAGTGGTATTTATTTTCTCCATTTACACAAACATCCTCAATTCTTCTGACTTCCTCTATATTCTACAAGTATTAACGGTTTGACATATTTTGAACAATTGAACACTAAATCTCCAAACAGTCAGTAAATTTTTAATTTATGTACATTGGTAGATATGGCTTGAAGTATGGCAAAAATTATTTTTACCATTTCACGCCATGTCACCTCACACTATTCGTGCTCCTAAAATGAAATGATCAAGATTTTCTTTTTATGCACAACAACAAAATGTTGACCCTAGTACTTTCAATCAAGAACTAAAACCCCACGATGCCATGTTAGGGTAACAAGAGGTGCATGTTACCATCACCTCACCTCATATTGAATTATCATACCTTGATCGCTTTGGGCAACTTCCATAATACAATGAACTTCTGTCAAAGTTGTCGAAATATATGAGTGTACCATGAACTGGCTGTATAAACAAACGAAATTTCACATCAGTATTTATAGAAAGAATTTTGTTCAGACCCAATGGAACACTTTTGTGATCTCTGGGTGACTCGTGTCACAGTTCATCTCTGAATAAAAAATTTTTTTAATTACACATGCAACAGCTACAGTAGAAACGTTTTATGCCAGAATGAAAAGTTTGGGAGTTTTGGGGTGGTAAAAACTATTGACAAGGTTAATCATCACAGTCATGATATTGAAAATTCATTTGTACATATTAATATTAATAGTCGTTGCTCACAAATTGTTGGTATCAACTTAACTCTATAATCGCTCTTTTATGCCATCTAAAATCAACGATGGGTCGCACAAAAATGTATGTTGCTCATGCTATAAACTAGGTCTATGAGTACTTGTGAGTCTTCTTCTTCAAAATCACACAGTCTTTAATTTTTGGGCAAAGGGTCATTTCGACCGTGTATTATTTACATAAATAGATGAATAAATTATATCACCAGGTTTTTAGTCACGTGTCAGGGATTTTGCTGTGGCTTAAGATATATGTTCTTTACACTAACAGAAGGCGGAGAGCACACTTTATAGACCTCACGACTCATCCTTGCGGGTTTAGCGCGTTATTTACGTTTCTGAAATTTTCCCAAGATTCAATTTCTCATTTTTTGATTGATTCACGGATGTAAGACCCGATGAAAAAAAATTTCAAACATGTATTTCTACTTAGAAGAATGCTGAATCCCATCAAAAAAAGGATTTTCAAAGCTGTGAAAGGTCAACATTTCTGCGAGAAAAAAATTTTCTCGGCCCTTCAGCTTCATCTTATCTTAAATTTGACATTTTCATCGGATCTTTCGTTGGATTTTAAGTCGCCGAATATTTCGAATAGATTATCATTCGATTAGAATTGACCGCTACATATAGTTACAACTTGGGAAGCACGATGGACTAAAACAGCGTTGAAATGCGTGTTTCAGGAGGCGGCCTCATTACTCTGCACCACAAAAGCTTGGATTAGAAATAATTCATTTATCGGACAATGGCTTTACCGTGTATCTTCATTCCGTAGAAACCAAATCCGCCTTCAGTTTTGCACCCAGACATCAGAATTTTTCTTCAAAGGAAAAATACTGACATTCTAAAAAACGGCATTTTTATCGTTTTTCTGCTCAATTTGTAAATGCATGGTATTCATGGTGCATCCTTACAGTGTGTCAGAACGTGTTCCGACTATGAATTCTTACGTATTTTAATATATTGAACCCAATATCAGTAATCTGAAAAGGTCAGGACACGTTCAAGACGAGTCTGAGGTGATTTTTTGAGTTGTTACAAGCGAAATTTTGCTAATTCTGCGACAGATCTCAAAATGCTTCCAAAATTCAACAAAAACATCCTTTTTGAACTCACGAATGTAAATTTTCTTTGTATGTATGAAAACGAGGAAAATGCACCTTTGTGTGCTCATAGAAAGGATTTTTCTGGTGCATTTTGTAAGCATTTTCAGATCCCTTGCAAAATCAGCTAAATTTCACGGTTAGGTACCTTGAAAAATCACCTGAGCACTCGTCTTGAACGTACCCTGACCTTTTCAGAGTACTGCTATCGAGTTCAATGGATCAGAATACATAAGTATTCATGGTTGGT
This sequence comes from Eretmocerus hayati, assembly GCA_029851415.1. Taxonomy (NCBI): domain Eukaryota; kingdom Metazoa; phylum Arthropoda; class Insecta; order Hymenoptera; family Aphelinidae; genus Eretmocerus; species Eretmocerus hayati. The sequence goes on along the minus strand of CM056741.1, from coordinate 30,205,498 downwards.
ATTTCGCTCTGCTACACTGTAAGGATGCACCATGAAAACCACACATTTACAACTTGCGCAAAAAAACGATAAAATGCCGTTTTTTAGAAGATCAGTATTTTTCCATTCGAAAAGAATTCTGATGTCTGTGTGCAAAACTAAGGTCGGATTCAGGTTCTACGGCAAAAAATACACGGATTAATCATTGCCCGATCAATGCACTATTTCTGACTGAGTTTTTGTGGTGCAGAGTAATTAGTACTGAGAATAAAAAATTGCCGCCTGAACAATACGACTGTATTGTCACGTGATATTGCCGTCAGACCTATAGTGAATTGGCACCACACCAAATGATTTCGTTCCTACAGCAATTTGGTATGAATAACCTCGAAAAATCATTCAATGTTAGAATCCGATTATCGGTATCATTTCGTGCGAGAATTTCGGTAACTTTCGTGGCAAAATATTCGTAATGTGACTGTGACTCTATCAAGAATCTGGGCATTTGAAAAATATAACGCACCTCATCTATTCTGGCAGTAATACCAAATCACCAAACCGTTCTGATGGATTGGTGCTACAACAATTATTGTTAATATACACTACCGGTCAAAAGTCTCAATACACCCAGCAGAAAATTTTGTCATCGTAAAAGTTGAATATCTCGGGGCCACTTAACTCTTTTGGACTCTACCTTAGCTCATTTTGAAGCTCTTTTGAAGCACTTCAAATCGTCCATTGAACGTTTTTTCGTCCGACCCAACGATTTTCCGCTACGTCTTACGGAAGACTCGAAAATTTTAGCTATTTCGAGGGGTCGGTACATGCCCTTGCAGATTCTGGGGAAATAGTGATAGCGAATTGAAACAAATTTCATCTTAAAGTACATGTTGAAACCTTCAAAAATCGTTTTTGAACGTTGTTCTAAATGCATTTGAGCCAAAGTTACGAACATTTTCGTGAAAAAAAAGGATGTCTCGTTCGTTTTCACATTCCGAATAATAAACTATACAGTAAATGAAAGTAACGGAATTATCTGCGCAATGGTATTATCTAATGCAACCATTGTCAAGTAAAGTCATTTTTCTATTCACTAATTGTCAGCTATAAGCTATGAGTTTGTATCATATATATTTCCATTCGATCACGAAATGTTTCTATATAATAATGATTATTCACCAGGGAGTGACAGAATTTCGAGTGTATCCTTACTATCCCACAAATAATCCCCACAAAAGCATCAGCATCCTCAAGTCCAACAGTTAACAACTTACGTATTATTGAATCATTGGAAATATTCAGCAAGCGAACTATTTACTCTTTATGAACTCCATGCATCAGTTGCATCTTATATGAAATCTCCGAGAGACCACTTTTTTCACGAAAATGCTCGTAACTTTGGCTCAAATGCACTTAGAACAACGTTCAAAAACGATTTTTGAAGGTTTCAACATGTACTTTAAGATGAAATTTGTTTCAATTCGCTATCACTATTTCCCCAGAATCTGCAAGGGCATGTACCGACCCCTCGAAATTGCTAAAATTTTCGAGTCTTCCGTAAGACGTAGCGGAAAATCGTTGGGTCGGACGAAAAAACGTTCAATGGACGATTTAAAGTGCTTCAAAAGAGCTTCAAAATGAGCTAAGGTAGAGTCCAAAAGAGTTAAGTGGCTCCGACATATTCAACTTTTACGATGACAAAATTTTCTGCTGGGTGTATTGAGACTTTTGACAGGTAGTGTATTATATCGGTATCTTTGTCTGGCAAAATTCTATTATGGTCATACGGGAATACGCATGGCCTTACGACCAAAGTTTTTTTCTGAAACACGCATTTGCTGCGCTGTTTTGATCCGTCCTGCTTCCTAAGTTGTAAAATTGTATATAGCGGTCAATCCCAGTCGAGTCGTGATCTATTCGGAATGATTCCCGACTCAAAATGCAACGAAAAACCATATTGAAATGTCTCATTTAAGATAAAATTAGGCTGAAGGGCCGAAAAAACGTTTTTCCCAGAAATATGGACCTTTTACAGACTTGTCTTTTTTACAGACTAAAATCCTTTTTCATTACTGTAACCTAAAAATGCTGCGTTTGAAGTTGAACTCGATTTTAGGGTTCTTGTAATGAAAAAATATATCCGCACTTCGCTTGCAAGCCCATTTCGGGCACTGAGGGAGATGTCTGTCTCGCTTCGCTCGACAGACACACTGTCCTAGTGCCCGAAATGGGCTATCGCGCTCAGTACGGAAATATACTATTTACGGGAAATTCAGCTTCTATTCACGTAGAAATACATGTTTGAAATTTTTTTCATTGGGTCTTACACCCATGAGAAATCGATCAAAAAAAGTATATTAAATTTTGGAAAATTTCTAAAAAACTTGAATTACGCGCTAAACCCGCAAGCATGAATCTGGAGGCGTAAAGAATGTGCTCTCCGACTTCTTTCATCGTATAGAACATGCATATAAAATCACAGAAATATCTCTGATACTAAACTTAACACCGGGTGATATTGAAAAGAATGCCTCTTACACAGAATAATGCCGACTAACTAAAGTACAAATTATCCCTCACATCACTTGAATCGCATCAGTGGCGGCAATGTCGAGCTGAACGTGACATTGCCAATTTCAATTCATTGATTACTCTATCACATACTCGAAAACTGTCTCAAATTCTCGAGCTTTCGTCAACTGTAATAAGGTTTCTTCTCTCATACTACTACATTTGCAAATGGATAATATCTTCGCTCTCACAAGAATTAGACTAATTCTCATGTTGAAAATCGAGTTCACTTGGAGCTATTAGGGCGTCTATAAACCGTACCTCAAGATTTTTCTCATTATATGTTCATCAAATAAAAACAATTCAAGCGTGAGCGCACAGGAAAATTGAAACTTGGGAAAAAAGTGTCGTCCTACTGGCCAATCTACAGACCACTCAATTTTCTCGTTATTGATCTTTACTATGGAGAAGAATGGCCTCATCACGTATGGGATGAAAATTATCAATTTGAGAACTGCAAATCTCCGAGAGTCGAAATTAATCGGCGGATATGGCGCAAGAAGAACATGGCTTATTGTCTGAGAGATTCGTATAAAACCTCAAAATTTTAGAAAAATCGATGGGGGCACTTACGAATTCCCGGGTGACATGAATCGGAGGTTAAAAATTCTGTTAAGCTAAAATGGAGATTTGCTCAGAAATCTGTATTTACCAATCGTTTCAGACCGGTCGCTAGATATTTGCAACCTCTCTCGGTACAGGATGTGGTGAATCTCGAAAATGCTAGACAGGTTTGGACAGAGTTGGCTCAGAGATATTATCGAATTGTAATTGAGTTCGATGATTCCGAAAGGGAGTTGAATTCATGGAGCTTTTCAACTCTATGCATTCAACTTCCCTTCAACAAAGTTAAAATTTGACTGAGTGCATTGCTGTGTGGTACGGAATCATCGCTAGAAAATTTGTACAACTGAAATGTTCCCGAGATCCTGCTGAGAAGGAACCACGACTTAACCCAATGAATTGCGCTGTTAAAACCGCTTTTCCCGACGATCCGTGAGAGGGCTCGGAAACCTAAAATAATATGCGGAAAACCAGGAAATTTCTGGGACATCAGCGAATTGTGTTGGCACAAAAACTACGTGTCAACAACGTCTCGGTCATCTAATAAGAATCAATAATGTTTCAACTCGGTAATTTTGCCTGTTTTTGGGGTTTATACTCCCAAATGTTGCCAGTTTTCATCTTGGGTATTGAAGCCAAAGGGTTAAAAATAACGAGGAATGGTCACCTACTCGGCTACAAAGCCCACCGTAACGTTATCTGCATTCAGAAACGGAATAGCTCACGGGGACGTCACCGAATGTTTTTTTTTTTTTCATTGATTTTCAAAGAAACAGGAAGACACTTGAGATTCTGACCCCAAAATATTATCGGGAGACTACCCATTGACAATATGATGGGTTCCGTATTGTACCCGTGATAAACGGTCGGGTCGGCGAATTTCGTACGCGATCTACGTGAGACAGCCAGCATCGAGTAGCTACCAATCCGGATACGATCCCCGCCGAAACGTTGCTTAAGCTGGATTTCAATTCGAAGAAGCTTGCAGAGACGTCTTCGATGTTCATTTCTACTCGTTTATAGTAGAGCAAGAAGAATATTATTTTTCATTACTCTAACCTAAAAATGCTGCGTTTGAACTCGATTTGAGGGTTCTCGTAATGAAAAAATATATCCGCACTTCGCTTGCAAGCCCATTTCGGGCACTGGAGGACATGTCTGTAGGGGAGAGTGGGGCAGAGTGGGCAGCGTAATTTTACGAGGCTCTCAGTAATCCGATTTGATTCTTTGATAAATTTACAAGTGACTGATCGAATCTTCGAAGCCTAAAGAATGTGATTTTGTGATCAAAAGTTTTTTTACGAGCTGCATTTTTCACCAAATTCCGAAATTCTGAGACCATGCAATTCTGCCCACTTTGCCCCACCGTGGGGTAAAGTGGACAGTAGGTGGGGTAAAGTGGGCATTTGGAAATTCTGGCTCCCCAGTCGTATTTAACGTCAATCTGAGTATTCAGATGGATGCATGATTAAATTCTCTTTCTACTTGACTACTCATATCACCATTTACTCGAAAAATAAACAAACAAAACGGCTTCGGAGAAACTGATGTTTGAGGTAAGATTCGAGTCGCACGCTTGACGCAGCTGCCGCAGCAGACAGATGAGCGAATGGCGCTGCCGTCGCGTTTCCATAAGAAATACATAGGAGAAGCTCATGCTCACTTTACCCCACTCGAGGTGCCCACTGTGCCCCATTTCGAGCTCATTTTGGATTGACGATTGTAATTAATAGAGTGTATTAATCGAAATTCTGCGCGTAGGGCAATGAAGATGAGTGTTTAAACTTTCATGTAAACGCGTTCGTGGTATCAATCAGGTCCGTACCTTGTAAGTTGCAGCTCACAAAAATCGAGAGGAAGTCGGAATTCCGAGGCCAAAATTAACATGTTTTTTTTCTCAACAATGCCGGTAAATTTAGACTTCCAATTTTTTTTAAAAGTTACATTGTGCAATAAGCTTCCAATTCCAATTGGAATCAGATTTTTACCTATCGCCAAATTCTTTTAATCGCGATTGTCCACTTTACCCGCACTGCCCACTTTACCCCACTCTCCCCTATCGCTTCGCTCGACAGACACACTGTCCTAGTGCCCGAAATGGGCTACCGCGCTCAGTACGGAAATATACTATTTCTGACCCGAAAATGTCGTCCAGACATAACCATCTACCATCACTTGGGTCTTGAGTTATACTCATAATGGGAGAAGCGGCGAATTTTTCCTGCGAGCAAGCAGGGCAGATCCAGGTGGTCCGCCACCCATCCGAATACAACGCCCGCCGAAACGTTGGAACACCTATATTTTTTATCGAAGAAGCTCGCGGGCCCGCCACCGATTTTTTTTTTCTTGATCGTTTACAAAAAAACATAACATCTGACCCAAAAATGTCATTCCCAGACCGACACCTAGGTATCAATCCCAGGGACCTCGAATTCATAATCATGCTAAGATTGGTTAAATTTTCAACAAGTTGGTCAAAATGTCTGAAACACCGTTCTTTTCTGGTGTAGTTCAAAATGCAATATTGTGAAGGTTACCCTCAAAATGTTTGCGAATTAGTTTCCCTGAAATAACATCACGATGTACAGGCTTTGAAACGGCAATCGTATTTTCAGGGCCACAAATACATTGAGATTCGCAAAGACAAACTTTGAACTACTGCGGAACCGTTTTGCGGCTAAAATACATTGGTGGCAGTTACCACCTCGAATAAGTTACACTAATTATGCGATTTTTCACACGGTTCATGATTATCGCCTCTTACTTGTAGATTGCCGCGGTTCTTTTCGAAATATTTCTTCGACACAAACGTGGAGTTGCAATTCTCGATTGAAAGTACCATTGCCAAAAAAATTGTTGGTGTGCTTGAAGAGAGACTCTTGTTCATTTTATTTTAGGGGCACGAATAGTGTGGTGTAATATGAGTGAAGTGGTATAAATAATTTTACGCCATACTTCAAGGCTTATCTAACAATGTGCACAAATTCCAAATTTACTGTCTGTTTTGAGATTCAGTGTTCAGTTCATCAAAATATGTGAAAACCTAACTACTTGTACATGAAAAGGAAGTCAGAAGAACTGAGGATTTTTGTGTAAATGGAGAAAATAAATATCACTGAGGCCTCTGAGCCCAAAAGTACTGGCATCGTCAAGGAATAATGATAGAGTTTGGGAGTGTGTAGGAGAAATGTGCCACTTCAGCAAGAGTACGTCCTACTTACAACTGGTTTGTCTGTGTCATTAAGTAGTGCCCAAATCCTTATAGATTTTGAAAACAGTGCTGGAGCTGTAGTTATGGTTCAGCTGAGCAGAACATCCAAGGAATTCTTGAGCGATTCCATCTATCTAGTATCTGATATAAATTCTCAATCAGAGATGCCCATGTCCAACTTTCATCAGAGACAGTCACAGCAACTCCAAATGTCCATGCTCCAGCCTACAAGAGCATCCCATAGATGTTGTATCCACAATGAGAGACCTAAAATGCTGCACCAAACAACAATTCAGTTCAAAAAATCTCACATCATGTCCTGCATGTTCTAATCGACTTCATAAAAGTTAGTTCTGTAAGGCATGTAGCTTGGATAATTGGAAGAACGGAAGACTCCTGGATTGAATTCCGTCATTCCTCAGGAGGTGTACAGTTAAACTTGTACAAGTTATAGAGCTATCGTATATTGATTGCTCTTCAATATTACAGAGATAAAGGGAACATTGAATTAGGTTGGTTGACTCTGTTTTCATAACAAATTACACCAACAGTGGTGTAGACAAAAAGAATGTGCCCTAAGTAATACGAAAAACTTCTCTCCTTGCACAGGATGGAGAAAATGACCAAAACTATCTTTAGTATACGAGACACCCACACAGCTGGTAACTAACTACATACAGAGTATGTACCATTTTGGCAAAGTCAATGATAAAAATTTATACATCCAAGATCTTTGTCACGTATATACGAATGGAGTATTAACCCCGAAGAGCTTAGAAAGCTTGTCTGAATCATTTCAAAATATAAAAAATGGGTTTTCGAGTCCCAAATTTCATTTTCTGCTTTTAGAGCAGATTTATACGTATTAGACAATAGTGATTATTCTGATCAATGAGGTTAAGGCAGGTAACTCTGCCAGTGAAATGACAAATATACTACTTACCTCTTTTACATTTACTCTCCCAGTTGATAGCAACAGGTAGCAATGAACCATAAAAGGCTTTCTCACTTTTCAACCCTATCTCTAGATAAATTTCCTGAATATATAAATAGAATGTAGATTTTCACCACGTGCGTATATGCTGGTATATGCTATCCCGTCATACCGGTAGACGCATTCGCATGTGTATGTAATAATCACATGCACGGACCGTTGCCTCACAGATGAAATTATCTGGGCTGGCGAGCAGACGACCAGATGATTTCATCTGTCGTTTCCCCGGTCGGTCCGTCATCTGGCAAAAGCGCCCCTACTCCTCCCTTATACACAGCGCATACGGCGGGGGCTCTCGACCAATGAGAAAGGGCGGACATAGTTTCGTCAGACATGGTTTCGACGGACATCAGGCAGACATGAGGTATGTCTGTGACACAACCTTCAGCCGGAGTTGTCGAACTTAAAACTAAATAAAATACTCGTGAAATATGCTGAAATCTGTGATAATCTGTTATCTCCTCACAAGTGGCTGCGAGTAATATGGTAACATCATTAGATTCAAGACTTACCTACGTCTTCTTATAGGAGAAGTGCATAATTTGGAGGTTAAGAGATCTCGGAGCAATACTAGCGGCGCGGGAGAATATAGTGTCATTATATAGTGGCTCTTGTTCCATGTTTACTGTTTTGTCTGGGCTTTTAGAATGGATATTGATGAGAATCTTTTCATCAATTTTATTCCTTTGATATCAGCTGGTATTTTGACTCTCGTAACCTTCATCACTATTGTGATTAAACTCAGGTGAGTTCAGAATGATACGATAACTAGTAATCATAATTGTGAAAAGCTGACCAGGAGTTAATAATTTCTTGAAGGAATCGTTGGCCTGTCAGAGTCAATTGTTGGTTTTGCGATTCAAATGCTCAGATCCACAGACAGTCCTTGAATTGGTGGCTGTGTCCTCAGTGCGAACAGTATAATGGCTTTTCTGAGGTAAACTGGTCATGAGAAATTTCAACAATAGCATAGTTGTTTTTCATGTAATAATCCCAATCAATATTTTCTACCCAGGATGGAGACTATAGATTTGAAATTCCAGAGCAACATGAATTACAAAAGAAAGGAGCTAGTAATAACAAATGGTATTGCCAGAAAAGTAAAGTCTCCACTAGCAAATATAGCCTATGTAGAGAGTGTAACAGAAGGGAAGAGCTGAAACTGTCTAAATTAAGAGAACTAGAGGATTCAGCTGATCTGAATAATGATGAGCAAATAGCTCGTTTTGAGAGAACTTTTGAGAAAAAATACCCCCTATGTTCAAGGTGCCAGAATGTTGTTCAGCGTGTTTTATGTAAGCAAACTTTATGGCTCACACAGTATAAGATGCTCCTGTTTAAGCAAAAACCAATCAAGCGGATAATCGAGGTGGGACAATATGAATATCTTTATGCAGCAAGTGAAATTTTGTGTAATATATCTCTAAGTATTAAATTATTCACCCTGCAGAGTCGAGAAAAAATTGAGAAAGTACTACGAGTTGCTCTTCTGCTACTAGCTTCAATGTCTATCCATTCCTCTGACGTTTGGTATTTTCCACTGTGTGGAATAGTTCTTCAGATTATTACCTGCTTGGTTTGTCAAGTGAACCAATACTCGAATTTACTGCTTGTTCTTGGATGGGCTTGCCTTTTAGGAACAAATGAATATTTTGCTGGGATGTTTGATTTTGATTCATTACTTCCTGATATTGAATCAAGCCCTGTGACAGACAGCTCTAGACAACATTTTGTAAGTTATATTATGGAGCAGCTCACATTTCTCCCAAGATATTTATAATTTTGTTGTTATCATTACCAGGTTGTAGCTCTTGGGTCAGTCATCGGCATTGCAAATTTAAAGTTTAGGTATCACAAAACAATCACAAATGAGTACCTACAGTTCAAAAAATTGGAGACCCCTAATGTCAGTGCACCTACATCTCGTTCTCCCACCCCGGAAATAACCGAGTTCACGTTAAAAAAAACGACATGCAACGAACAGAGAACTAGAAGCTCATACTCACCTGTGAATATTACTAGCACCATCATGAATCCTTCAGCTGTGGAAACTCCAATTCCATTGAAACCTTTTAATCCTACTAAAAGGTTAGTTAGCTTTGTTTTTTGATTGTACATACATCCCTGACAAATCTAGTTGGATGGAATTTCATTCACATATAATATTTTGTTATAGGTCATTGGTCAGTAATGTCAGTGAAAGCAGGTTCCTCCAAGGGTCTAATTCAAGCTCTTTAGAGACATCATTCTCAAGGAATTCACCTGTCCAAGCTGCTTCCCTAAACGACAGCTTGAACAGCCTTAATTCTCTGTCTCTTGGAAGTGGCCCCAGATCGTCCTCGTCTTCCCAATCACCAAATGTATTCGAGACTAAAGTCTATGGAACCACCTCCCCAGATATTTTCTGCAGACGCAAGCCGCCTATCTTAGCACCACCAAAGCTGCGTTCTCTGACACAAATTTCTTGGGTAGCTGGTGGTTACTGGCAATCTGGCCTTGATATTCACACTTTGTCACGGTCGTCGAGTCAGAGTTCCGGTTTTGGTTCAACAGCTTCAAATTATGGTAGGCCATCGCGTGAACCCTCTGTTCAAGATTTTGATAGATGTTCAGTTCTATCTGATTCATGCTTTGCAACACCAGAAAGTCCAATTTGGTCAAAAAGTTCTCATTCTGCTGTGAAAAATGATAGCTTGTCAAGTAGTAGTGAATCAATTGACTGTTGTTCTAAGAGGGAAACCAAGTGCAGTGGCCACACAACAACTATTGTGACAAACCCTTCATGGTTGCCAGTTTTACTTTGCAGCTCACTGATTTTCAACATGGCAGTGGTATGTACTCTGTTATTGCGATAGGTCTTTGAAATCAGTTACAAGATTGAGTAGAATTCTCTTTATTTGTTTAGTGAAAAATGTTAGCTACTGGGAACATTTAGTACTTCAACACCGATATTTATTTCATTCAGTTAGAATTATAAAGTTTCAGTGTGAAAATTCAAACTTCTGTGAGAATGATTGCTGAAACTTGTATCTAATCAGAATTATGATTCATTGAGTTTTTGAGAACCAAGCTGAGACACAAAATTCACCACATCATTCCAAGCCAAACTCTTCATCAATGATAAGATTTTGACTTGTAGATTGAATTTTCAAATCGAGCCTTCTTTGCTTGTGTTAGAGAAGTGAATGATGTCCTGGCATCTAGCTCAATTTCTTATATATTCCTCATAGCGTACTATTTTGTTATTGAAACTTATATTGATGAGTAATTGATCCAGTGTAGATCATGTGTTACATTCACTTTTAGTAGATGGAAAACCTTCTAAATTAACCTCGGGTTCGTTTGATTATAAATGCCCTCGTACCTAATTTTGTTCGGGCATCTGGCCTGGTTCAAGATGAGCCTCGAGTTCATTTGATCATAAATGCCCTCGTGCCTAATTTTGTTCGGGCATAAGTCTAAGATGGTCTTTGTTTCCTCTTTCACACTTGCCTCGTTGGATCAAGTGTTGAATTTATTTTTAGTAGATAACAGACTAAATAGTCTTATTCTGTGGATAGTTATGAATCGAAATCAATATCGTGAGAGTGGGGTATCTCTGAAAATAGGGTAACTATTGTTCCACATACATACAAAATGTCTCTCACAGACATTTTTGCAACAAACGGTCAAATCTGTTTCTGCCATATGAAACTCATCTCGCGACAATCACTGCCATTCATCATTTGTCTGGAATTGAATCCAGGAATCAAAATACTCACTATTATCAACTATGGTTTTTAACTATTTTTTCGATCTGTTCATGTCATGTTCCTATTTTGAAATCTTGATGCTTGAGACCTTGATTGTTCATTTGTTAATTCTTCACGTATCACTCCGACTTCTTGATTCGCAACTGATTGAAAATATTCAGGGTCAATCAATATTCGATATATTTTCATTAACCGAATTTTCTACTTCAAAGATTCGCGATAATGATGATACCTAATTCAGGATTATATTTTCTTGATTGATATGACTGAAATGAGCATAATATTGCTCTGATGGAAGAAGTGTTGTATTTTTAACAAAATATTGCTGAGAAACGATCGTATCAAACCAGACATTATTTTTTTCTCATCCAAAGTCCCATAAAACATATCTAACACACATGGGTTGTAAATATTTAGGTATACTTTATTTTTGAGTTGAAAATTTTTACATCTAAACAAATGGATTGAATAACGATCACTCTTACTCCTTTTGAATGATTGATCTTGTGATAGTGCTGTTATGTGTAACTGTGATCTAATAATGTTTGTATTAGACGAATTATCCTTCTAATAATTCTTGTGATGAATTCAATGCTGGGGTTGACTGTTCACTATTGCTCTTTTGTGAATGTATGTTTGTGTACATATAAGAATATTTTTTATATTTATAATCCTAAGATCTTTGTCAAAAGCAGGGATTGAATAAAATTTTTGACTTGATAAAAGTGATCAATGTTTTAATTGATATGGTGTAAAATAGACAATGCATCATACTCCCATGCAAATGTTTTGATGGTTCAAGTCTCATCAATTCAATTATAAGCTTCTGCATTGCGGTAAACTCATCGCATTAATTTCTACTCAATTTTTGATCAACTACGGATTTACATTCACCCAAAAGTACCAACTGCAGTCCACAAAAATCACGTTTCGCTTTTGTCACAGTTCGTAACCCTTTATAAGAAATCTTGCAACGGCATTCATATCCGTGAGGTCTCATTCCAATTTTTAAGTATATACGTACCTACCGTAAATAATAAACAAAATAAACCTCGAAATCTCGAAAACTTTTTTTCGTGACAGTACTGTCTACAGCAAGTATACTTACATACACGAGTCGCAAAGAAGATATAACCAGAGAAGAATAAATAGAACTGGAAATACTTATAATTATCAGCAACGATGGCAGCAACAGCAATGAATTTTGAATTTGGCGAACTACTCGGTGATGGTTGTACTTTTGGACCACCACAACCTCGTGGTAGAGGTGGACAATCATTTCATCATCAGCGCGCACCAGCAATAAGTGAAACGTTTGCCGATTCAGCAAAAAATCGGTATAGTGAGAAAGTACTCGTCGGTTACTGGTTTGATAGGCGATCTGATTACGAACCACCCGCTCCGGATTATCTTACAAATTATCGTCTACATTATCCATGTAAACTCAATCTTGAGCTTGAAAACGATCGTGAAGCTCGCCAAAAATATAAGAGTCGCATCAAGGTGAGCTTTTTGTAAGATTCTAATATGGAGTGCCTAAGTTTTTGAAAGTCTTTTGTGAGTTCTTTTCGATCATTTACGCAACTGTGATAAGACAGAGTATTTTTGATCGAGTTGAAATGTGAGGAAATTGTCAAGAGAAGGGTTTTGAAAATCGATTGAGTCACTGTGAATCAATTGGCTGCAGTTCGTGAAAGACCATACTCCAGGAGAAAAGTTTTAAAAAAGATTCCGAAATTACTGAAAAATTATGTTCTGCATAATGTTTATAGAACCATACTAAAAAGTGTACCATGCAAACTACTTATAATTGAAAATTTTTTTTTCAATTTTGTTTAGGTGTTTGAACTGATTATCTGATTGATTTTACAAATTCATCTTCATTCATCGCCATTATAACATGGAACACACTATTTAAAGATCGTAAAGAACATGAAACTCAATAACACGTACGAACACGACCGATAAAGCTATATATAAATTATACATTAAAAAATCATTTAATTTTCTTTTCTCGCACCATAACCCTTGTAAAAGGAAGGCGTCGGCTCGAGATACCTGATTGAATGTCCTGGGAAAGCATTTCAAGGAAACTACATGACCACCAATAATCTCTTCTTTCGAATCTTTCCAAAAGGTTTATGTGGACCAGAGGAGCGAACTTACAGTTCTAGGTAAAGTTGAAATATTGTGATTGAAAAATATTTAAACATCTTGTGGTGCAGTGCTTACAATCAAATATGACCATCAGAAAAGGCGAATGGGTTCCTCAACAAGATTTGAGCAAAAATTACGGAAAGATTGAGGAAAGCTGTCCTGATTTACTGGCAGAGGAAATAGCTCGTGCTCCTCAGAAGAGGTATTTTATGCAGGATAATCCGTTTTGAAAGATTTGAACATTTTCATAGATAAATGAATAATTTGGTTTTATCATCTCGTGCTTTTAGATTTCCAAGGAAAAAAGGCAATTTCGATGAGCCTTACCTGGAACATTTAGATATCAATCCCTACCGCCCGTTCAAACCTCATCTAGTCAAAACGAGTGATTGCTGTCATTAGACTCAAAGGATGAATCATTTGTCCGATCAAGATTCCATTTGAAGTGATGAGGTGATCCTTTTTTGCATTTAGCGTGTATTTTAAAAATTTTATCTAAACGTTGTCACAAAAATAGAATCACATACTGATGGTGTCGAGTTTGATTTGAGACTTCAACTAACTACTGAATATCGCAGACTTTTTGATGTCAATCAGAGCTATTATTTTTTTTTCTCATTCCCAGAGTCTAAATTTGGATTCTTTAGTCGTAGTCGAAATATCGATGATTTGGATTGTGGAATCAATTTCTTACTGATTCAATGCGGCTCACTGCGATCAACTGTTACCTGTTACCATTTCGTAATGAGCCAAAAACGGCAAACATTTACCCTGAAAATGACGAAAATAGAAATGATAAAGTTACGGAAATCGCATCATGGTGTAGTTTTGTGTAGTTGGTTCAGGAGCACAAATTCAAAATTGAAGATAATCTGATTCATAGCGTTATCTTTCTTACTACTTACACTGATCCTGATGCTTGAAACTTTCTACAGGAAACGAACTTCGGCGATTCTAAGATTTGGACTTGATTCATAGAAACTCAAAGAATGTGATCTTGCACTGCGCACTGTGAATAAGTGGGTTATACAAACACTTCAAAAAGTCACACCTCTTGTCGGAAATATTTATTGAGCACATTGCAGTAAAGATTACAGCAGAAGGTAAAAATAAATACTCAAAATAACACCTTTTTTTATAGTATCACCCTCTGTTCTTGACTTGAATAAGGCAATGTCATTCCACACTCTCTACAATCAGTAATTTTTCAATTGATTTGATCTAAACTTATCAAAATATTCAAGTACTTGGCTCCAATAGTATCCCTGTTGTTAATATTGATGACAGAATTTACCGATATTTTATCATTTTTGAACCCTTCCGAGATTTCATCTAACTTAGAACCGTATTTCTCAATTAAAGTTTCCTATCGAATAGAAAGTCTCTCTATGAAAATTAATGACCCACGCCGAAATCGTTGGTCGAAAAAAAGTTCCTCAAATTTATGTAAACAAGTCGCGGAATATAGATATATTAAAATTCTACGACAAAACGCAGCGAGAAAGCATCCAAAGCTTGTGCTCTCGTGATTGATCAGAAGCCTTCTAATTGCTTTCGTTTTGAAAATAGCGATTGCCGAAGGCGCGAAATCGGCTCGAAAAATACTTCTCTGACGTGAAGGTTCCTCAATAGGCTGTTGAGCAGTCACGCTCAAGTTATAAGCTGAGCAGGAACTCATGTGTATGAAGCGATAACGCACAACCGCGAGAATGAACGGTCTGTGCGCTTTACAACACTATGGACGTGAGAGCGAATGATTTTCGCTGTCCCAATAATTGCAATTAGTACATTTACATATGCCTCCATATCTCCTAAAGACGATTCTAGAGTCAAATGAAAAAAATGCATCGATTGATCTCAATCATAAGGAAATATCGCTGGATGGATTAACAAAACTTGACGATTAGTCAAGCGAATCCTCCGGTCAGAACCAAAGATAATTCCCCACTATTGGTTGACTCCATAATCGGCCTTAAAAGATATTAACACCATTTAGCTTCAAAGTCCCATTTGAACTAGCACAACATCATACTTTATATAACACAAAACAGACTCGGAATCTCAATCACATTAGTATTAGCTCGAGCTGTTTTCCCACAATAATTCGAAGTGATTTTGAACATTTTACGAGAAACTTTTTCAAGTAACCAAGTTACTAATGCTGATTTGAAATAATTCATAACTAAAAGCTTTGAGGCAGAAAGAATTTTGAAGAGTTCATACGAATTATATGCCTTCTACAATTTTTGGGTCGGCTTATGTCGACTTTTGATAAACGAGTTGCTTTCGTAGTTTCCGTAGTTTATTCCGAACAGAAATGCTCGATTCTATTGGCTACATATATTATATATCATCCATCCTAGACATCCCGGCTGAATAATTAATTAAGAATAATAATTTATCAAAAACGAACTATATACAAATCGACAGGACATGCGGTAGTTATACATTCACTCGCTGTTAACTTTCTGTAGCGCAACGTGCGATCATCGAGTTTAAACTCCAGCTGCGCTAATCGTTTTCAAAAATTGTTACCGAATTTTGAGACGAAGCGCACAATGATCATTCACATAACTTCATAATATTTGACTCCGGTGCTAATAGCGGTTGTGTTATCAACACTACAATAAAAATGATTCATGATGATGATGATGATTTCACAATAATAATCTTACATCAGAGTTCATAGGACAGACAGCAATCATCAAAAACTAGTAATAGCACTGATGATGAAATCAACTATAAATAATAGTGACAATAATGACAATAAATATGAACAATATATGTAAAAGATAATTTCAACTAAAACTTCCTCGTGCCTAGAGCATCGCAGCAAAGCGTTTCATCCTTCCTTCTATTTATGAGTACGAATTATAGATAAGATTCATCTCTGGAATTATTTTGTTATCGTCCATAGCAAAAGCACTCTTGCGTTCGTATTCTGTAAAAGAGTGAAGACAAGTTCGTTTTGGCATTGTCAATGATTCGGCGTTCGCACACGTTCACGAGCGTTCGATGTCTATTACCAGGCAGGAGATGAACACATGGAAGCAAAAGAAGACAAACAAGGTATAATGAGACAAATAAATAATATAGATTTGTATGATCATCATTGCATGGGTGGGTACAGCTCTGAGAAGTGAGTGGTCCATGTTGGTGAGGAAGAGATAGAAAGGAAGAAGATCGTCAAGACAACTTTGCTTTGGACTGATTCTGATCAAATCTGTCTAGTAGACCCACCATACAAAGAAGACGATGGGAAAAATGATTTCAGTTCACCCTTTCGCATGAGTATTTGTGATTCAACTTTAGATGGGACCAATGATTAATCCAATGAATGAGTACAGTAAGTTGTCTCGAGTGTGAGGTCATCGATTTACGTGAATGAAAATATTTTGTATTGGCTAGCTAGAGAATCATATTGAAACTCTTCAATGACTATTCGGGAATCTAGCTCATACCCCGAATCATATGACTCAATGATACATGTGATGCATGACTTGTAACATTGAATGGATCACTAAATTGACTGAATGGTCTCTAGTTTTGGGAAACAAGCTTGAGTGAAACAATTGAAGGACATTACTGAGGGAACTTCTTCGTGATTTGAATTAAACTTTACACTTGGAGAGGCCAAGGACTACTTTTTACAACAAGATAATTGAAAAACTCACCACGGTTGCCAGTCCTGATAGCATTCATGCCACCAACGTGATGTTGTCCAGCTCTGATTGGTTTAGCGATCTGGGCACTAGGTCCACGACGTGCCAGATTCTTCTGTCTCACAGCCTCTTTAATTCTATCAACCTCATATTGATAACGCTTACGATCCCGCATTGCACCCTCCTTTGCATCGCGTAATGCCGTCTCTAAAGCTTTCACTCGCTCCATCGTAGCCCTAAGTCTCTTTTCTAGTTTGGGCAGCTCACAACGCAAGTCTGCATTGTCTCGTACCAACTGTTTGTGTACCTAAAAAGAGAATGAGAATTTTAGCACACTTGGATGGCATTTGTTCAAGCGTGAGTCAAAACGACAGTAATGTAGATAAAATATGCGGAAGAGTGAACTCGTTTTTTTTTTCATTACAAAGGTTCCCCTTTCGTAAAGATGTAAGGAAAAAGTTACACAAAGAATAATATTTGCTGATGGTGCACAATTACCTTCGTCAACTGATCAAGATTGTTCTCCAAGAAGGAAATCTTTTGTCGTTGTGCGAGCGATCCGCCGTCATCCTCATTGTCTTCGTTGACCACCGATTTCTTCATCCTGGCCTGGAGATCTTGCACGAAAAGTTTTCTCAAGTTGTGAAGGGTTTGAAGCTCCTTCGATACAGTATCTTCCAAGCCCTTGAGATCTTTCCGCGCCTATGCGAGACAGAATTTTCGTTAAAAGAGAATAAAACCCGGGGTTTGTAGACCGTAAAAGGCACGACCGTAAAGTTTTGAACAAAAAAATTGTGGAGAATTAATCCGTTCAACAAAACTTGAACTGGATGGAAGGGTAATTGAGGGAGATTCAATTACCTGTTCGCGCCGTTCGTTCATCGTAAGAAGCTCTTGTAATTTGACCGACTTGTCAGCTTCTTCTTGTTTCAATCGTTCATAGTCTGCTTGCATTTGCTGGTGTGCTAATGTGAATTTCTGATTGAGGTCTTTCAATTCACTGATCATGTCTTGTTTCTCGGAAATTTCATCTCGCAATGTAGCGACCTAGAAAAGAAATTTGATCAGCAAATATTAAGACGATGGAAGTTACAATGGATCTGCTGTGAAGTCATAAAAATTGTCATCAAGGTCAAGTACATGAAAATTAGGTAGGGATTCGAAAAAATTGTTCAAAGAACCAGAACTACGTAATGTAAGGAAAAAGTAATTACTTGTTTTTGGTGGGCATCTCGGAGCTGATCCATTTGCTCTTCCAAAGCGAGTCTCACTTTGGTGGCGGCCTCCTTCTCTTCAGCCTTCTCTTTGTTAGTTACTGCTTGTACTTGTTCAGCTGCCTTCAACTTAGCACATTCCTCACGCATAGCATCGACATCTTCTTCTAAGGCACGTTTGCGGGCCTCTGCCTCTTTCATTGCCTCCTGCAATGTTCTCATGCGAGCTTCGTGTTGCGAGATCAGCAAACGGCAATCAGCAAGCTCCTTCTCGTACTCGGATACCTAAACATGTCGATTTTTTACAGTGATAAGTTTGGTGAATCCAGGTGATCCTATCAAGACATAAATTGTCTCAATTTTGTAATGCTAATAAAAAACAGGGACATTACCTTCTTATTGCAATCCGTCTGCGAGGACTCAAGTCCTTGGCACCTCTGTACGAGATTCTTGACCTCTGATTTCATTTTGCTGATGTAGAGCCTAGCTACGGTGAATTCCTCTTCCAATTTGCCATTGCTGTCAGTATTTTTTAGGCTGTCGGGGATCACTTTGAGATTTTCTTCACCACCAATAGCAACTCCAATCTCACCCAAGTCTTTCAGTAAATTCATGAGCATTTCAGCTATGCGTTTGCGTTGATGAGCCGACATGTCCCGCAGTTGTTGCAATTCGGAAGATGTTTGATTCAACGTAGCTTGCTTGGCGTGCAACTCTTCAGTCAAAGCCTCATGCTCTTTGTTCTTTGCTTCGACCTACAAATGAATAAAATGCAAATTACGCTCGTGAGCATGAGACCCCTTTACAAGGAGGACGTTCAGGTTTCTCAATTCATGGTACAAATATCAAAGGAAGAATCTCATCAATGAGATAAAGCTCACACAGACGAGTCTTAAACGTATAAGAAATCAGTTTCCAAAATCAATCCAAAAGAATTCACATAGAATTTCGACAATAGACTTGGAATTTGGAGAAAATATGCAGAGAAAGAGCGTCGTAGGGATCTAATTACTGATTACATCATAGGACAAAACACAGTGCATGAAACTTACCTCCTGAGATTTCTGGTCGTAATTGACAGCAAGTTCTTCCAACGCTTGGAGAACTTCCTTGACTTCCTCTTTGGCGCTCTCGTTTTCTTGTTGGATTCTGTTCATCTCTTGTTGCAACTGCTCATAATCACGTCGAGCACTCGCAATCAACTCTTCCTGTTCATCCATCTGCTCCTTCAATTTTTCAACAAACTGAGACTGCTGATTAATTTCTTCATCTTTGTCATCAAGTTGCTGATACAGCCGTTCACGTTCTTCTTCCAATTTCTGGCGTTCTTCATTTGACAACGAACCGGCCATGATACCGCCTCCAGGTGTAGCAGGAATCGGTCCATCATCTATTTTGATCTCAACAGGAGGTGCAACGGGTGTCGTGACATCAGGCCCGTCTTGAAGACTGACCTGCTCTTCAGGTCTAACAGTTTCACCTTGCCTCCAGCGTGAAAGCTCGGATTCGAGCTTTTCGACTTTACCACGTAACCTGGCTGCTTTTTCCTTTTCTCGCTCATACCGGCGCTTCCATTCTTCTGCAGTAAGTTCCTCGTTCACACAGACTACATTCTTGATTGTCTTAGCGCGCTTACCTGGATGAAAAAAAGACAAAAACGAAGTTTCAAGAGTGATTGAAATTACATCCTGGTATAAACACAGTTCCGACCAAGTTGAGAAAAAATTTCGTTGCTTTTGAAACTCCTGCAAGATCCAAAGGCAGAGAGAATTGGCAATGTTTACTGATATAACAAACTGTGATTGTGATCAGAAAGTCACGCAACGCCAGCTTGAAATGATTACGGTCACTCCAAACTATAATTAATAGAATGTTACTTACCAAAATCAAGAGTCGATTTGGTTTCAGACTCGTTGAAGCTTGCGGGTGAACAACAAATAATTATGGTTGTCCGAGCATTTCCTCCCAAAGATTCTTGCAAGATACGTGTCAACTTTGAATCTCTGTACGGTATGTGAGTTTTGTTTCCGTCTGCAAGAGCTGAGATGACGTTACCGAGCGCAGACAGCGATTTGTTGATGTTCTTGGCCTCATCCAGAACCGTTCCTTCAGCTCCAGTTTTGGATACTTTCTCTGAACCGGCCAAATCCACGAGGTACAGCTTGCCTGATAACTTTTTCTGATTCTCCAAATTTTCTTGTTTCACGTTGATCAAGAACACCGAGTGTGAACGTGAGCTGTGTTCGTTCATGTTCGTCACGGCTATGTGACGATTAGATTTACCCTCTTCGATGACTTCAAATACTTCTTCAGGGCTACTAACAAAACGCTCTGTAGCGCCTTTAACGAAAGGAACTCGATTCTTGTCTTCGTGCACACTAAGATTAACCTTGGACACTGTAAATTAATAAAAAAAATGTAGAGTACTCACATTTCATCTCTCATCAGAACCGAAGATACTCGGGCATTTGCTTACCATCCAATAAATCACGAATCTTGTCCATATAAATTTCAAAATATGAAACTTTGATGTGGAACTCCAAATTCTCTTCCATACCATAAATGTGATTGAAGATGTCATTGACAATCCTTGGTATGATACCCTGTTTGTTGCTATCACCAATAACTCCCTCCATAGTGTGGGTTTTACCTAAAAAAAGATAAAATAAGTTGATTATGGTAATGAAAAGAATCAATCACATTCATTGAATTTCGATTAATTTGGTTCAAGATATGATTCTAAATTGTGAATACTATCACTGCGTGATTGTAGAATTAGAATGACAACTCAACCCTGAAAAAGCAGCAACTAAGCAATTTGAGAAATTTCCTTACCTGATGAAGTTTGACCATAAGCGAATATTGTTCCATTGTAACCAGCAAGGACATCAGTAACAATAGACTTTGCTGCTTCATTGTATACCTTATCTTGAGTTGCATTTGGTTTAAACACTTTATCAAAAAGATAAACTTTTCCCTGGAATTACATATATTGAGCAGATCAGATGACAGGCTAAGGAAGATATACACCAGAAGAATATAGACCAAGTTTTAAGTGATAGTACAGCGGTTTTAAATTGAAAGATTGATGGCAAATCATTTCAAGAATTTTTAATCCATTGAAGATATTGAAAATACAGAAGGTACTCACACCAATAGAAATGCAATTCTCCTCTTGGAATTTGACAACAAACTTGGATCCTGCTCTTTCTTCAGAATCATTGAGGGGTCGAAAACGACACACTACTTTGATACTGTCTTCAGCAGCGATTTCTCGCTCCCTTGGTGTTTCAGCAGCCATTTTTCAATCTAAACAGGAAAAATATCAACAGAATTAGCTTATGAGCTACGACTTAAATTCTGGAATTCGAATTCAATCATAATCACTTTGTTACTACTTTTGCTGATGAAAAATTCAGTGACTCAAGGAAATCATTCAATTTACAGAGGAATATGATATATTCTGGTGCTTATGAAAAATTTTTCACAATTTTAGCAATTCTTTGATTCGGAGAAACATAACTCTGGACTGATACGCAGTTTCTGACCAACAACTGTTAATTTTGATGTTACCAAGAACCAACAAAAATGTGAGAAATTCAAACTACACAGTTTTAATACGATCCTAATAATAAATCAATACGATCATGAAAATATCATTCAAGCTTGGTTAACTGGTTAGTACAGAATGAAGGAAGAAAGTTGAGCAAAAACCACTCAAGTCCAGCATTACACTCATCAAGAACGTTCAAAACATGTAAATAGACTTTGGAAAGGTATTCCATATGAATTAATGTAATGTTTTCGACTTGTCACATCATCAACTTGTATCAAACTAACAGAAGATAAGAGTCATACACGCGTGATACCTCGCTGTCATATCCGTCTTGACAATCCACAATACATTACTCTCAAGAACGAATTACCGAGGTACCGTTGCTCCAGGTCCTTGAACCCTATAGAACTCATCAAAGCTCGAACACTCCGCGTAGAAGACTATCAAGTGCCTCGCACCAACTATATACCAGACTACTGCAACAACCCACACGCGGCGTCCAGGACATTCAATTTTTCCACACCCACACCCACGCAAATTCCAAAACTTTACCGAATAAGGCTTGCTGTAATAAAACCTACCACCGCAATCAAAATTACACCACACACAATCTCCGTATATTACACCCTTATCCACTTGTCATCCAGGCGATGCTCCAGGAACTCCAACCAAAGAATTATAACTCACCTGGTGCGGCACGTCGGTGGTGTCAATACAGGCTGAAGTTATAAAGCTCCTTCAGAGCTATATAATCTTGAAGAAGGATGCGGTCAACGGTACGACCGCTCTAAATTGATGGGCGGCATGAAGGTGCATGAAGGAAATCGTTTCCTAGTGCAGCGTCTTGGGAGGGTAAAAAAATCACCTCTCGTAGTCTGCTAACACTCAGCTGGCGCGATGTTACAGTGCGGACGGTGCAAGATGGCCGACGGCCGCCCCGTCGTCGTCGTCGTAGAGTTGTGCACTAGCTCAGCTTTTTCGCACTCTGGATAAGAAACGTCCTCTTGGTGTAATAACGTAAAAAAAGTGAAGTATAAGTATACTGTGTTATGGCCTGCGGCTATTTATCTCGTATAGATGGCGTCCAACCACCCTGAAAAATCCTAATGCTAGTTTCACACGTGGAATAAAGCCCGTGTGAATTACCTATGAATAATTATTTATTCTGATAAATCGATCTCCTCTCAGCATATCACCCGCGCTAAGCAATATAAAATGAGTCAAAGCAATATGGTCTCCGAAATTCACGATGAGTTGGAACAAATTTCTGTCGAGTTATCGTTTTTTCAGGGACACTTAGCTGCGGCTCATTGACAAATTGGACGACTAAACGAATGACAGCAACAATCCAAAAAATAATGATTACGACGAGACGATCTCCAGAATCAAATGTAATACCTTCTCTGGCACGTTTTGACCGAATTTGCACCTGACGCCAAACTGAGTATTGTGGACAAGAGTGAAAAATGAACGGACTGCATCAATGTGAAATTTAGAATGATTATTTTGTAATTAATATTACCATCACTATCAAATTATATGCTGGTCGTGAGTATTTCGTGGCGAGAAACGATTATCAGATGTATATGTATAGTCGTGTGTTACATTTAGGAAGACCTGTGCAGCGCACGAGAATAAACGTGCAGCCCATAAAGATATCATTTGAATTAGAGAAAAGGGGCTGCGGCGCACTGAGCACTGTCGCTTTTAACATGGGTTTCCTATTTCACGATGTCAAAACGCTATGCGGCGCACAGCAAATCAATCGTTTCACATAAGCTTGCCGTATAGAATCAAGGAAATGCTGTGCGGCGCGCTGCGAGCCAACACTTCAACATGAGCTTTCCATTTAGAATCAAGAAAACCGTGCGCGGCGCATGGAAAATCGAGCGTTTAACACAGGATCTCCATAAGAGCGGTCGCGGCACGACAAATCAGTTTTCAAAAGGCGCATGCTCACGATTCTCCTCTCTTGTATAAATATAGCTGCTGGCCGCTGCTGGCCAGCTTTTTAACACGAAACTCGATACTGTAAAGTTCTCTCGACCAGCAATCTCACAGATTTCAATATTGTCAAGTGTCACGTATAGAACTCGAGTAAAAGTAATCTTCAAGACAACTCTCGGCTCTTGTATTTCAATACTTAATCTGGGAACCCCACGGCCCTTCAACAACTTCAACCCACAGCATTTGAGCGCAAGATTGAATTTCGCGCTCTTGGAACGAGTCTGCAGAAACGAACTGGAGTGAATTGGGCTGTAAGCTTCGGAACCGCTCGGAGGAGCCACCTGTGCCCACCTGGGGCATAACAAATTTGGTGTCAGGAGTGGGATATCCCAGAAGAGCAAGAAGAGTTGCAAAATCACTTATCCAGAGAGAACCAACCGTTTATGAGCAGAACGCTGCCATTTACATCTGGCGTTCGGAATTCACCAATGACCAGCGAGGAAGCTCGGCGCACTTTCGACCATTTGGTTGAAGTTATCGACGATCAAATCAGCGAGGCTATTCAACACGATAACTCATCGAAGCCCGACATTGAGAGCCAGATTTTGAAGCAAATAGCGGACCAAGAAGCCTTCATCAGGGATCTACGCGCCAAGGAACCACAAAGCAATCGCATCGGTTGCAGCGAGGCTCGATTGCTCGCCCTCAAAGGTGCTCTAAAGGGCTATTACGCCAACAAAGCCCGAGACCAGCCTAGGTCATTTCCCCATTTGGGAGACGAATTCTTTGTGCCATCAAATCTTCCACGTACCCGAGCTTACGCAGATCTTACTGCTCTGGATTTGAGCACTCATCCTACCTTGACCAATATCAACGAAGAGGAGGAACCCACCTTATCCGGAGAGGAACAACCTTCAACTTCACGACGTAACGACTGCTGAGGATCAGAAGCTCTGAAGTCCTGACTGACAACTATCGACGTAACGAGCCAACGATTGCTGACGACCTGCACTCCGGCCACCTTAACGGACGATCACCGATAGCTCTACACATTGCTGCGCCGTTCTTCTGTTAAAAGCTAAGTAGTAGTCATAAGAATTTGGGATATTGAAAAATTGGGTATTTTCGATTCTGTCGGCATGACCTCGGAGATGAGTGAGATTTTGACGCGTCTTGAGAACCTTGAAAAAGCAGTAAGCTCGTGTGAATCGAATGTGCGTGATCTTTTGAAACGAATGAACGAAGTAGATGATCTTTTTGGCGAACAGTATAATATCAACTCGGAGGATCAAGACGCTCAATTTAACATCACTCGGGAACTTGTCGAACTTGGGAGCAAGTATACTTCTATTCTGCCTGTCCTTAAGGATATGTTAGAGTTGGTTAAGTTATCGAATGATAGTCTTGAAAAGTACATAGCAGAAATCAAGCAAGAAATAAAATCATCTCTCGAGAATATCGACAGAAGCGGAAATGATGCTGAGAGGAAGAAATCGAAAACCCGGCGCAACTAAATCGGTGAGGCCCACTATTTTTGATCCTGTAGGATTACCAATGAACACTATGAATTCAGACGAAAATAACGATAATGCCAATACTGTGGGGGAGCAGGGGTCCGTTGCGTCCATCCAGTCTTCCGGCCTGGATCCCGGCTCGATGGAAACCAACCGATTCAATAATCTTATGGGCAGCAGTCCCTTCGTTTTCCCTGTCTCTGTGAATGACGGTAGCACGTCCGTGCGAAACAATGATCATATTTCTGGCTGCACGGTAAGAAAAGCCACCGATGTGGTAAAAATTCTACCAACTTTCAATGGTCATGACACTACGATGGATCAATTCATTCGCGAGGGTAAAAACGCCGAGAGATTCGTGGACCCCACTGATGAAGATTTTTTCTTAAAACTTATCAAATCCGAGATTTTGGAGCCAGCCAGAGCTCATATGCAAGGGCGAATTTCCAAGACTTTTGATGAATTCATAAAATGTCAAAAGAGGACCGTCTCGTCTGCCCAGAGCTTGCCTCAATTGCAAGTCGACCTAACCCGTGTGATCCAAAAAGAGGAGGAGAAAGTGACCGACTATGGGCTGCGTGTGACCAATATGCTCAATAGGGGGTTGGAACTGGTGCATGGTAGTTTTGAAGCTTCGGTCGCGCAGGGTATTATTGAGGGTCTTACCAATACCGCGATCGACTGTTTTGTGCTAGGACTGAAAACCGAAATAGCTCAAATGATTTTGGGGCGCGTTTTCACCACTCTCGAGAGTGCAATTGGCACAGCCAACGATTTAGAAAGACGGCTAGAACAAGGACGATATTTGGGAGTTTCGGTGGACGCTAGACCACGGCGTCTGTTTTGTCATGCCACTGAGAAGGTCGACGATACAGTTAAACCCGAGATAAAGAAAGATTATGATAAATCGAAAATACAATGCTATAATTGCTCCAATTTTGGACATTACTCTCGCGAATGCAGGGCGAAACGAGCACCATATGGGAATAGACGTTTCTGCACTTATTGCAATAGATCCGGACTTTCCATAATAACTTGTGAACGATTGCGCCGACCTCCTAATCGTACTACGGGGCGTATGGTGAATCATTCCGAGGAATATTGTAATTTCTGTCGTAGAATGGGCCATTCTTTCACCGGGTGTAGGCAACGTTTGTCGCTGGAACGAGCCCCTCACGAGAATAATTTAAACGGGAATCGCGACCGTTGGGGGCAAAAACGAGCTCGCCACTTGCTGGGCAGCCGTTGTCAAAAACCGTGCCCTCCTCGAACAACCCGTAGATAGGACACGCTGTCCCGTCATTCGTGTGCGTAGTCTGGATTTGATTCATCGCGATGTCATATTATTGATCGACACTGGATCGGAATTGAATTTCTTGAAGATTAATATGCTCGCGACTCATGTGCAGGTTTTCGTGGGACGTGTTTTCGGATTAGCAGGCATCGGTCATGAGATGCTCTCTACTATAGGAGAGAGTACCATTCGCTTTCGAAACACTTACTGTGTAATGAATATAGTCCCAGCAGAGTTTCCAATTCCGTAAGACGAGATTCTTGGTATTCTTTCCTTAAGAAAACAGGGAGCCCTTCAATCATTCAAAATAATTTCATGATCTTGGAAGATTGCGCCAATGTTCCCATACCTTTTTCAGTCTACGGCACATTTTGTCTAACGGCCAGATCAAAAACTCTTTGCAAGCTAAATTTAAAGGGTACTTATTCGAATACAGGGTACGTGCTTCCTATTACAAAAAACGTAAAGCAATTTCTTGGTTTAGCAGGATATTACAGACAATTCATACCTAACTTTGCTAACATCGCGAAACCACTCCGAGCCGCTGTTACAATATCCAGATTTCTCTCGTCCTTTTTTGTGACCTCTGATAGTCCGGATTTCGTTGAAATGTGTACCGAGCCAAGGTCTTATCGACCGAGATTTACCTGTAGCTTACGGATCAAAGGTCCTAACGAAATTAGAAAGGAACTATTCGACAATTGAGAAGAAATTAACAGGTCTTTCATTTGCAACGAGCCATTTCAGACCTCATTTGTATGGCAAAGAGTTTACGCTGGTAACTGACCACCGACCATTGATATGGTTGCACTCTCTTAAAGATCTCAGGTCTCGATTGGCACGTTGGAGGATTAAATTGCGAGAATATGCGTTCTCTATCGTACATAAACCTGGGAAAATCAATATGAACGCAAACTCACTCTCCCGAAACCCTGTTCTCGCCGTTACAGACAAAAACGACTCTGACGACAATGACAGTGATACCGAACCTCTTACTAACATCCTGGAAAAAACCCGAGACGAACGACAATACGACAGACTTACGTACTACACGCAAACACAGGGTGAGGGGGGTGGAAGGAGAGAATGAAGGTAGTCCATCGAAAAAACAAGGGCCCGAATGGTCGGATGATATTGTGGGAATTGAGAATGATGAGAAATTGAGATACGAGGAAGTTGATGGCTTGAATATAATGAAAGATGTTGACGAAATTGAGAGTGACACTATTACTGACAATCACCCCTCGCTGGTTGGGGTGATCCATTTGACTGACACCACAGTGGCGCATGTGGACGAGCGGCCATCTGTATACAGCCCCGCGAGAATCAGCCGAGACGGGTTACAGATTGAGAAAGAGAATGACGATATTGTGAAAAGAAATCATGAATTGAAACTTACCTCATCGGTAAGAGTGATCCATTCAGCTGGTGCCGCATCAAAGCATGCGGCATCCCGGCTGTCTGTATACAGCTCTACGTAAACCGATCGAGACGATTATCGAACGCATAAAGAGAATGAGAATGACGATATTGTGAAAAAAATCATGAATTGAAAATTTCCTCATCGGAAAGGGTGATCCATTCAGTTGATGCCACAGCAATGCATGCGGCAAATCAGCTGTCTGTATACAGCCCTGCGAAAACCGATCGAGACGATTATAGATCATATAGAGATGGATTGGTGCCACCAGAGGCAGAAGTCTGGTTTGAAAATCGATTGAAGATGGACGAAAATATTATGAGACAATTGGGGGCTAATAGAGCAAGATCAAGCGATGCTACCTTCATTACTGAGATTTCGAGTCCCATTGTTGATCAAAGTGAAGGATTGATAACTGAGGAATTAATTGATGATGACGAGAAACAACTCGAGAATGTACGAAGAGCTCGGATATTTTACGTGACTAACATCGAGTACAGCCCAACGAGACTTTCAGACGAATTGGAC
The DNA here is from genome assembly GCA_029851415.1 of Eretmocerus hayati. Taxonomy (NCBI): domain Eukaryota; kingdom Metazoa; phylum Arthropoda; class Insecta; order Hymenoptera; family Aphelinidae; genus Eretmocerus; species Eretmocerus hayati. The sequence continues at coordinate 30,177,135 of CM056741.1, read as the reverse complement.
AATATAGTAGACTTCATGTCATTAGACTGTGTCATTAATACACCTGTCGGTCATATGTTGGTTGAACTGGAATATATCAATTTGGAAGTAATTAAAGCCCAAGACGTGGGAATTGGACACCTAATACGCACGGAATTCGGAGATTACAATATATTTTCAATTTTTATCAAAGTACATCATACAGACGCGGCTTCTGTAGAGTGTGTATCACATCGTCTTGAGACATTCAGAGGTTACTTAAAGGACGAGGGGATAAAATCGGTTCGGATGGCACGCATTGGTGATGGTTTGGATAACTTATTCTGGTCACCCATTGAGATGACGTTGAAAACCTTTGTCACGCTTGGTGATTTCAAACTGACGATATGCTCAGGGGAGATTTTGACACTTGAAGGGGATGATAGGAAAAGAGCGCTAGCAGAAGCCCATGATTCCGAGGTTGGGGGTCATCAGGGGACGTATAAAACATATAAGAAATTAAGGGAAAGATCCACGTGGCCTAATATGAAAAGGGATGTCGAGTATTACATTCAAACTTGTGAAAATTGCAAAAAAAAAAAAAATAAATAAATAACGGAGAATAAAAACTAGGATGCCTATGAAAATCACTTCCACCCCAACGGAAGCTTTTGGAGTAGTAGAAATAGATATTGTGGGACCCTAACCGGTAACCGACAATGGTAATAAATACATCTTGACAATGCAGTGTAATTTAACGAAGTTTTCCGAGGCATACCCGCTTAAAGACTACACTGCTGAAACAATCGCCGCGGTTTTTGTTAAAGAGTTCATATGTCGGTATGGGTGACCTAGAATTATCAAAACTGATCAAGGGAGTAGTTTTCAAAGTGCCTTCATGGCTAGAGTTGCTTCTCTTCTCGAAATTTCCCAGTCTAAGTCAACCGCGTTTCACCCAGCAACTATGGGCTCACTTGAGTGCTCTCACCACGTATTCACGGAATATCTGATAAATTTTGCAGAGAAAAATCAGTGGGATCAGTGGATCAGCTTCTCGGGTCTTCATATAACAATTCCACCCATTCAGGGCACGGATTTGCTCCTTACCAGTTAATTTACGGGAGGGAAGCGCGGCTGCCATCGAGTTTTGAGACCCGAGTTATCGAGAAAACATACTCCGATTATCTTGATGACCTAATAGCCAAATTAAATGAAACGCAGGCTACTTCGAGAGAAAGACTCCTCCTAGCTAAAGAAAAAGTAAACAATACTATGATCGAAAACTAATGTTCAGTCATTCCACGAAGGAGATATGGTCTACCTTCTGAAGGAACCCAGGACTGGGAAATTGGATGGACAGTATAGTGGGATGTTCCAATTTGTGCGACATATTAGTGATCGGAATGTTCTTATAAGGATGGGGCAAAAGACAAAGATCGTTCACGTTGATAGATTGAAGCATGCGTTTACCAGAGCAGATTGAGAGGCGGCAAAAGTGAGTGCCCAAAGGCTCATCGATCAAATGTATGTGTCCTTTTTCCCTCCCCCCTTTTCAATCAACTCTATAATATCGGGTTTGAGGATTTGATCCTAATTACGTTCATAAATTATATCGATATATAAACGCAGGTACTTAGATTATCGTTCACATTAACATTTCGATTTAAGTTACACCGTTTTATCATAATTTCAGATTCAAATCTCAATATCAGTAAATAATTTTCCCTTAGATTTCATTCAGCTCAGGTTATTCTACGTAATAATTAAGTTCTCGATATCCCTTCAAGGATGCATATTTTCGTAAATGTAAGACATCATTAACCTCCTGAGATTCGATTCAAGTCGAGGCTAGGTTTTATCCCATACTCGTAAACATTCTATATTTGCGGGCTCAAAATGACAAAGTAACAAAAAAAGGGAGATTATATATTCAGTTAGATTGTTTAAGGTTGAGGATATATTGAATATGTAAGCTTGAGTAATTTTCAATAGCAGTAAATGATTCTTCCTTTTATTCATCCGAATGAGAATAGCAGTAAATGATTCTTCCTATTATTCATCCGAATGAGAGCGATTGAGGTGTTATTAGAATACTTATTCCTAAGGTAAAGAATATCATTGAGGGAAGGGATTCGATTCAAGTTGAAGTTAGGTTCTATTTCATATTTATAAAACATTCTATAATTGCGTGCTCAAAACGACAAAGTAATAAAAAAAAAAGAGAGGGGAGGAAATCTTATATTCATCTAGCTTAGTTAGAGTTGGTGGTATACTAAGCTATAGGGTATAATCTAGAAGCGGTATATGATTTTTCATAGAGTTCACTCAATTAGGTTGATCAAATTATTATTGGCCCAATATCCTTTAAGGATGCATACACCTGTAGATCTAAAATATTACTGGAAGCTTAAATTTTGAATTTTTCCTTTTATTTTTCTTCTCACATATATACGATAATTAATATTTACTCTCATGGGAAAAGTAACGATTGATAAAGAAGGAAATAGATTAAAATGTCAAGATGACAGCCCAAAAATACCATATACTACAGTTGTGCATTAGAATTAATTGTCTTTATTGAGATTGTATTTGTATTATGCTGTATCTTTGGAAATATATAAAGAAATTTGGAAATTGAGAGGAAACGGAGAGATGAAGAAATCTTCCATTCTTCGAATCTGAAACCGGCATAGTCGGTGATGAGTCGCATAAGAGAAGATGAGACAGGCAGCATCTCATGGTGATGGGCGCAAGGAGGGGCCCTTTCACCCTCTCAATTTCCATTTTTACCATAAAGTATGTGGATATTTTGGGATGTGACTTGGTATAGACTTATAACCATATCAAACTGATTGAGCGAGGTATTGACTCCTGACACTCACTTTACTTGATCGAGGGGTAGCATAAACGCGTGATCGAAATCTCGGAATTGACGAAATTATCAACGAGCAAGGTTCTATCGCGACTCTGGGTGATGGTATAACCAATACATGCAAGTCGTGTTCTTCTGTAAATTGGATAGCGTAACTTTCTGCAACCCGGACAAAATTTCTGGCTATCTGCGCTCTTTAAGAGGACAACTCGTTTCGGGAAAATTTTGAGGGCGCTGTTGTTCCAGAGGATTATATCTAATACTCGCGAAATGACGTGATAATAATTATTATGGTTAAATTTCGCTAAACCTATATTTGAGGTATAACCGAGGCATAATATGCAGAATTAAATTAAGACTTGAGAGATTGGAAATTCATTTAGCAAGCAGCTGTGTTAGTAGTTCCTGAATATGGTATTATGCCATTCGCGAGATCATCTCTTTGGACCTACCCATAGCGAAATGAACGATGTACCACGCAGCGTGCTCTCGAAAGTCGGCTCAACATTCCATTACAACTTCGTATGATCCAGGATCGGTCAATTTGGCTTTTTCATTCACCATTAGTAATCAAGCTTTTTAATCTTTTTAATATGCATAGGAAAATCCAGAGTTTCATCATCCAAATCTTGTACGATCAGTAAAGGAAGTGTTTCAACAACGGGTACATGATTGGATGGGACTTTTGACGATATTCGCGTCCGTTCCCAAACGCGTCAATTGCTCGACTTACTTGATGTAAAAAAAATTTCGAAGAAAAATCGAAAATGAAATCATTATCAGAGTTTCCAACTAGGTTGAACCCAGACCCACGGGTGCTATATGTTGGCCAGACCTGAAATCAATTTCTGATTTCCTATGGAGAAATGTCGGAAAACAAAACTTTCAGTAAATAGGCAAGTGCGAAAAGTGGAGACTGCATATGACATTTCATCCAAATCTGAACGATTAGGACTTGTATATGACCCAAATAACGTTTTGAAAATCTAATGTTGGATGCGTGGCGAAATCGCGGAAAGAATTTCGATTGAAATTCCATTTTCGGGAGACCATTGAGAGATATTGGAATCAAAAATTTATCTGAAAATTGGCGTATTGAGACTGAATTAACTTCTTGGATACACGACAGAGTTGCACAGACCATTTCAAGTAGATTTTTATTATCAAGGTACAATTGAAACGTATTTAAATCGAATTTTCTCAAAATTGAAAAAACACGGGATTTGGATGGGATCCAGATCCCGCTTCCAGAAAACTATTATTTTTAGGCCTACAGAATTTAAAATAATTATTTCAAGTAAATGTTTACTATTGAGTGGGTATGAAGACACACTGCCGTCGGGTCTTTTCCAAAAATTAGGAAATTTTGAAAACCGAGATTTGGATAGGATCCAAATCCCGGTTCTAAAAATTGTTATTTTTAGGCGTAAAAGGGTTGAGAAAATGGTTCCAAATAAATATTTACCCTTAAGAAGGTGTGAGGACACACTGCCGTCGGTTTTTTTCCAAAAATTAGGAAATTTTGAAAACCGAGATTTGGATGGGATCCAAATCCCGGTTCCAAAAATTGTTATTTTTAGGCGTAAAAGGGTTGAGGAAATGGTTCCAAATAAATATTTACCCTCAAGAAGGTGTGAGGACACACTGCCGTCGGTTTTTTTTTCAAAAATTAGGAAATTTTGAAAAACCGAGATTTGGATAGGATCCAAATCCCGGTTCCGAAAAATTATCGTTTTTGGGCGTACAAAATTGGGAAAAATTATTTCAAGTAAATGTTCACTATTATGAGGGTGTGAGAACACATTGCCGTCGTTTTTTCGAAAAATTAGGAAATTTTGAAAAACCGAGATTTGGATGGGATCCAAATCCCGGTTCCGAAAAATTATCATTTTTGGGCGTACAAAATGGGGAAAAATTATTTCAAGTAAATGTTCACTATTAAGAGGGTGTGAGAACACATTGCCGTCGTTTTTTCGAAAAATTAGGAAATTTTGAAAAACCGAGATTTGGATGGGATCCAAATCCCGGTTCCGAAAAATTATCATTTTTGGGCGTACAAAACGGGGAAAAATTATTTCAAGTAAATGTTCACTATTAAGAGGGTGTGAGAACACATTGCCGTCGTTTTTTCGAAAAATTAGGAAATTTTGAAAAACCGAGATTTGGATAGGATCCAAATCCCGGTTCCGAAAAATTATCGTTTTTGGGCGTACAAAATTGGAAAAAATTATCTCAAGTAAATGTTTACTATTAAGAGGGTGTGAGGACACATTGCCGTCGTTTTCTTCCAAAAATTAGGAAATTTTGAAAACCGGGATTTGGATGCGATCCGAATCCCGCCTTTTGAGACTTTCCACTGAGTCAACACGAAATTACGCGAATCATGTGAAATGAGATTTTTATTATGAAGATATTATTGGAGTATATTTTGAGTAAAGAGTTTTCGTCTTTTCGGTCATGGTGGACGTTGGAGCGCGGAGATAGACTATAAGAAAAGTGAAGTCTTCAGGACTTCATTTTCAGTAGGGCAGGGAGTATGTGGAAGTGAATACATACCTGTAGATGAGTTGAGTCGAGACAAGTTGAGTTGAAGGAGAATAATTTTCCACACAAACTAACAATTTTCTTGAAGATGAATACATACCTGTAGACGAGGTGGGTTGAGACGAATTGAGTTGAAGGAAAATAATTTTCCATACAATCTAACAACTTTCTTTCGCTGAAATTTTCGGTCAATTAATTCTCGCCCTACTCAAGACTACTGACTGGCATATGAGTTGCACTCTCACGCAGCGAAAAGGGCAATAAATCTTTGTCGTCGTTGGATGCGTCACCCAATGCTGTTTTCGAATGCAGAGCCATAAATTCTGAACGCAGATGCATGTTCAGTCCTATAGTAAAGAACCTATAGCGCAACAAGATCCAAGGAGTCAGTAGGAAGGTCTCTTCTCATAGAGACTCTGCCTTTCCAACGTAAACATCATCTCGAGTTAGTCAACCACAAGCACGCGGCTAAGACGGCCACGAGTAATTTATCTCGCGAAAATGAAGAAAATTAAAATAAAAAGTGTCGCGAGCTCCAAAGCCGGGAACCTTCAAGAAATCATACATAGTGATGGAGAGCTATATGAACAGCCTGTACAGAGAATAATCATGGAGAGAAATCGGGATGACTGCGTGAAGCTAGAGTCCAACCACATATACATCATTGATTCGGAATCAAAATCTGCAAAAAAAAAAAAAGAAAAAAAAACAAAATATCAACGCCCGATGCAGATGAAGTTAGACGCATCGCACGTGAACTACAAGGGTGCAAACCGAGCACAAGTCGTCCAAGTGATGAAGAAAATTATGAAGTAAATTTTCCTAAGCAGAAAGAACAGAGCACAAGTCGTCCGAGTGATGAAGAAAATTATGAAGTGAATTTCTCTCAGCAAGAGAGTGGGCGGTGTGTAAGCCGATCGAACGATGAAGTAACCGACAGGGTGAGTTTTCTCCAGCAGAAAGAACGAAGCACAAATCGTCCGATTGATAAAGAAAGTGACAAAGCGATCTTTCAGCAGGAGAGTGACCAACACGTAAGTCGCTCAAATAATGGGAAGGTTGAGGAAGTGAATAGAAAAGAACATAGTGAAGTGAATCTTGTTCCGCAATTCGCTAGTGGTAAGAAGAATCAACGTGAGGGTGACATTGATGAACCTCGGTCAAGAAAAGAAGTAGCTATGTGCGCGCACGCAAGAATTGTGGCGAGAAGTGATCATCCTAATGACTCACCGAAAAGAAAATTCGACTCGATAGATGCCAGAGATCGAAATGTATCAGTCAATACAGGGCCCATCGCAACAACTATAGTTACCGACAAACCCGCTAAGAAGGTTCATGAAAAACCAGTAGAAGATGTAACATCCACGTCAAGTAGGCGCAGCATCCGGTAGGAGAGGAAGCAACGAGCTCTATCGATGGAACAGTCATCGGAGGAAAATTCTCGACCATCATCTCGGGAAAATCCTCGAAGGCCATCCAAAGCACCCGTTCGGAAATCTGCACGGGAAACGATAAATCAGCAACAGGGTGATGTTCGATCAATATCTAAGGACTATGACTGGGAGAACCTTCGTAAACAAGCCGAGAGAGGGGCCCCAGATTCGTCCCACCCTTTCTTCCATGACTTGAAGAAAATGGCACATAAGCAGGCTGGATATTTCCAAAAGAAGAAGAGGGGTTCGATCTGTGCAGGCTGCTTTGATGAAGAATTGTATCCGGGGTACGCCTTTGAATCAACTCACGTTCTAATTCGCGCACATCGCAATCCGGTAATGCCATTATGCTATAGCTGCAGAAATACGATAAATTATGTCAAGAAGGATGCTGACAAATGCGCTAAATGCTCCGTCGCTTATTTTGTGCGAGCTAGAAGAAACGAAAGTTACGAAAAAGTTTTACTGAAATAATTCTCAATCACGGCTTCGTCTGCGGATCAGGTGACTGAAATGTTGAATCATGTGAATCAAAAATGATTTTCTCTTTTGAATTGGTACGCTATTCTTATATGAAACGTGGAATGTTCTTTTGCATGAACATTGTAATAAATAAACGGGATGTACCAACTAACATTGACGTAATCTTCATTTCCGTATAAACCTTGTTCTTTGGAAATGATCCTCTGAGTCATAAGATCGTTGTGTACTTACAAAGTTCAACTCCAGTTGACTTTTTCTCTTCCTCGACAACTGCAACGTCTCGCGTCTGATTTGAATCCATGAAATCATTTAGCAACCAGTTTATGAACGCAACGGATTCATACTAAACGATTTCAAAATTTGGAACCTTATATTTCTATAGTTATGTATCAATCTCTCCCTCATTGATCCCATAGTGTGAAAATCTGATCGTGAATTTGAACCTGCGTATCAAATGTTTTCGGTTATTACCGAGAACCACCCCTCAATTTTTGGACTGAAGATGTTTTTGCAAATATTGGTCTTGACGAATAGTGAAGGTCTAATAACAAAAATGGTAAAAATTCTCTTTTGAATTATTATATTAAATTCATGCACAAAATATTATATAAGAGCTTCAACAATTTCAAATACCTCGTAGGAAAGAAATTTTGTCGTATAAAAAAAGGAATGGACATTATATACATTAAAGGTTAAAGTAATACCATGAACTAAATGGATTTGCGGCGCATACCGGGTTTGGATTTTTCCTCGGTCTTAGGTATACCTCTCTCTAAGGAGCGGGAGCTCCTAACGGACCGCTCGACGTGCTCCATGGTCCACGAAGCACGAAAATCAAAGATTGCGCCAAGCCGGCCGCTGAATACCCATGATCCTGAAGTCAAAACGAAGGAAATCTGTCACAAGGTGATAGAGATAGGCTGACGTGATGGGACTTGTCTCCGGTCCCAAGCGATTTTTTGTTGTATCTCTCTCTCTCTGATATTGCGCGAGTATTCACAAACCAAACGAGGACTCCTAATTTTTTTTCGACGAAAGAATTGAGGTAAATCAAATAAATAACGAAGTTAGGAATCAAGCCGACCAATATGATATAGGTACGAGAATCCAAGACGAACAATTGATTGGCAACGAGAGCCTAAATAATGACGTAATGATGACTCAACGCTTTGAAAAACGTGGATTCAATTTATTAGATTTGATATTGTTCTCTCTCCCTCCTGTCAACTATATATCTCTCTTTCTCTCTCGCGCGACTTACAGGTTCAAACTGATGTAATCACAAAGAGTATCAAATTACGCGATGCAACGAGAAATCGACTTAGACGAATCTTGGAATTTTAGCACACATGCTATACAAATCTTAGAACAACGACATGGGGCTAGAGGTGAAGACTCTTCACATCGGTGTTCGAAAAAAAAAAAACGATCAGAAAAGTCTGTAATACTTGGGGAATCATGATTTGATAAATCAAGCAGACGAGGTAGTGATTAGACTAGGGTAAGGGCCAGATAAGCTGAACAGCAAAAACACTCACCTGTGCGGACGATCGTAGAATAAACGAAGGATATCATGGCGATCTCAATGACGAAATTAACTTTTACTGTCGGATATTCAAGAATTGCTCCACAAAATCTTACTAAATCGAGAAGCCCTGCTTCCACGTGTGGCGCCTTTCTGTGTGGCGAGGTAAACAATGATCACACGGAGGGGATGGAAATCAGCATGTGCGCGAAACGAGGAAAAGGTGCGAAGAACGAGGGTCAGATGGCGCCAGGCGTTTTGAGAATGAGCATTGATATTCGACAGAAATGATCCCGAGCAAAAATGAGGGCTAGAACCTAATAAGCGAATAATTTATGAGAAAAATGAATCCACTCACCTGCGGAATTTTTCTCGATATTTCCAAAAGGACTTCCGAATTTGAATTGAACTAGTTGCTTTCACAAAAGGGCGCGAATCGACTATACAAGCTTCGCTTTCCAGCAGCAACCACCTGTTGCAAATAACGATGGCAAGACTCCCAGCGCGATCTTTTGCGCACAATGAAATAGTAACGAATATGAGTAATTTGAAACTGAGGTATGGTAGTTTAGCAAACGATTCCACGATTATACGCGGTGTTCTTGCATCTTACTTGTGTCAGGAATCTCATACTGCGGATACGTAATATTGAAACCAGACATTTTCCCGAAATTAAATGGCCTATGAGACAAAATTCGATGCGTAGCAGGGGGGTGCGTCGGCAGTGAGACTGGATTTTTACCAATAAAGACATGAAGAAATTTCAATCATTGGCAAAATGGAGCTAGATACGAAGTTGTGTAGCTTAGGGGGAGAATCCGGGAAAATCTGAACTCACTTCCGCGCGCACTTTATCGATTTTTGAATATTTGGTTCACATCAGTAACGGTAGATTCGATGAATTTCGTGAAAGGTATCTTCAGTTGTGATCAGATTTGTACAAGTTGAATGGTACTCTGGTTAATGGTCCCAAGACGGCCAAATCTGACATGATACTCGCAATCATTCGGCAGCCTAAGGTTTCTTGATGATTTGGTGGGCTTCAGCATAAGTCGCATGCAATACATTCCGGATAGCCGAGTGGGTAATGATATACATTCAAAACCACGAGATGTTATATATTAATGCTACAATCATCATTTGCTAAGATGTTTTAAATGGGAGATCAAAATTATGGACCTCAGAAATGAGTAATATTAGGTACATCGTGGATAGCTTTGGAAAAATACGATAAGGGAAATTTCACCGATGAAGCAATTTCTTCGATTGAGCCTTATGGCCCTTAATTCACAGAGGGAAAGTGCTCCATCATAACACTTGATTTACATTTTGTCGGAATGATCAGATTACCCAGATGTGATAAATCTAAATTGCGATCGCGGCTTTGGTATGCATCTTTCGATAAGCCGAACTCTTGTTTAAAATAATATTGATCGCTTCAAAATGTTCAAAACAACCAATGGAATTCAAGGGCTGCATGTGTCAGAGGAAATAATCCTGTGGGACTAGTTCCAAAGTCGATAAGCGGCTCCGGTTTCCGACCGAGGAGACGGTCGGGACTGACTCGTCGGTATGGAATCGTACATAAGGAAAGTGAGGAGACGGTTAAGACTAGCTCGTCGGTAGGATCGCGTACGTAGTAGAAAAGCGAGGAGACAGTCGGGACTAACTCTTCGGTGGAAATACTTGCATAGAGAAAGCGAGGAGACGGTCGAGTCTGGCTCGTCAGTATGGAAGCATACGTAGTAGGAAGCCAGGAGACGGTTAGAACGGGCTCGCTGTTATACTTCAATGCGAGGAGAAGAGACAAAATTTATCGTTGATTCATTTAATTTAAATTCACAATCAACATAGTATCCATTATTATATAATATTGACATTCGAGTCTAATTATTCTGAATAGAATGCTTTTGTATAGAGATTGATATTTGGCCATCTTGGGAAAATTTCGAAAACTTCCACAGTCATGATAGAATGGGAATGAAAAGAGAATAAAATCTTACTAATTTGTGTTATAACTGATAAGTATTAGATTGATCACAGAGAAGTTTCATCATATTCGCGTTTTGAGCTATTGTTATTAAATAAACTTGAGAATAATATGTCTTCCAAAAGTCGTGGCGTGTTTCAATTTGTCTCTGGAAGATTTCTTATGTCTGTACAGACATTCAGTTTGAAATTCTAATCTTCTGTCTTAAAATTCGGAGGTATTCACGCACCACTATTAACTTTAATATTAAAGAGCTTATTAATCCATACACCTACAGGAAGCGAAATACAGTATTTTAGAGATGAACCACAGAGAATCGGGTAATTACTTCTTTTTTGAAAAATGTTAATGCCAACTGTTGGCTTTCTTACGTTCACTCGGTACTTGCGGCACTATATTACTGCCGATTCCGATTGAGCCGACATGTGGGTAAAATGTTTGAGTGGGTGAATAATCACTCACTTGAATTCGGGTTTTGCATTGGTCGCTAAATCGATTCACGTGAGTATATTGGTTGAATAGTTCTGATCGAGAAATCGGGTATGCTGAGATGAAAGAATATTGAATCGAAGCGTCATAGGCGAATCTTTTGAATTCTCAAGCGCGAATGATAACCTGGGTATGAAAGCAGAGAAAAGTGAAGTCTATGAGACTTCATTTTTAGTGGGGGTGGAGTATATGTAACCGAATTCGGGAAAAGACACCTTAAATTTGAGAAACTACATTAACTCAAATGAAGTATGCTAATCAAAGCTATACTTTAAATTTTTTCAGAAAATCAGTAGATAGCATATTTTGTCCGGGTCCTTATATTTCATTTTAGATGTTGAGAGCCTATCAAAATTCAGAAGGGTTCAAGTGACCACAGAAATCGTACTTACAGGCGAATGAAAATAAATCTTCATGTACGTTAACAATCCTTGCTTTCACTAAAATTTTCGGCCGATGCTGAAACATGCTAAAGATGTAGGTGAGAAGCTAATAATTTTGTCCTCAAGATTGTTGACCGACACGCGAGTTACACTCTCACGCAGTGAAAAGCCAATAAATCTTCGTCTTCGTCGGACGCGTTGCCAGACGCTGTTTTCGGTTAGAGAATCATAAACTATTAACGCCAATGCTTGCTCAAATCTTGGAGTGGAGAACCCATATTGCAACAAGAACCAAGGGATCAGTAAAGAATTCGATGCCTGTGAAGCCTCCCTCTTTCCAACGCAAATGTTATCTAAAGACAGTCAGCTACGAGCGCGTGACCGGGATAGGCCACTGGTAAAAGTATTTAGCAAAAGTGGAGAGGGTCAAAGTAAGAAGTATTGCGAGGTTCAGAGCTGAAAAGTTTCAAGGAATTGAATATTTTTATGGCGAATTATATAAACAGCCTGGACAGAGAATGATAATAGAAGGGAATCGGGAGGCAAACGCAGGGTTGGAGTCCATTAAGGTAGCACTAGCGCGTAGGGCCGTACCAAACGTGGGGAACAGGGACAAATCGACTTTGGGCAGTGACCTGACGGAATATGATATAATATTTTACCTATTCAAAAATGACGATACTTGGCGATCATCAAATCAAGCTATTATGGAGCATCATGCAAACAGCTGTTTCCTACTAATCGGATTGGTAGATGGTTTCTCCTATTATTTAACGAAACTTCCAAGGTTACGATGATTCTTGTTTGGAGAATTCCTATTCTGATTGCGTTTGACAGAATTTCTATGCCGCTGGGATGGAGACTGGTAATTTCTTGGATTCTGACTCTGATAATGTCTCACTGGATTGTTTTTATCTCTACATTCTGATTTTGAATGGTTTCTACGTTTGCAAAAATTACAGAATAATTTATTGTATGGTTGGTGTCTCCGATTTGGTGAATTACAGTTTCTAGTGGTGTGTTCTGGTCTCTTGCGATTGAAATGATTGTTTTGTGGATTGCAATCTTTGATGTGATGTACTGACTCATTTTTCTTGTATCGAAATTTTTATAATTTGTATAGAATTTAATATTGAATAACGATATCCTGTTCGTATCCTTGTTCTCTAAAATTGTTGCAAATACTAATCGCTTCACTTAAAGTTACTTTTTGGAATGTTTTCCAGCTACAATCGAACTTGCTATCTTATTACGCAGCCCTGTACTAAACTAGAAATATTAGCTCTATAGAGTAGAACCTGCACACCTGAGCTTTCATTGATTTTAAATTGTTCTTTTGATGCTTCGATGGCCCTATTCAAAATCTCACTAACTCGAGCACCGAATACGACTTATGATTCCTCATCACCTTGAACCTGTGTATTCGACTCATTGTACGTAAGATCTACGTCAAACTCTTTCCAAAATGTACTTCTAAAAATTTTTTTTCAAATCTTCAAGGGATTCAAAATCATCTTCATGTCGCGCTAATATTCGATCGGCCTGATTAGCTGCTTTATTTCTGATCGATGTTGGAGGATTCAATCTGTCGGATAGTTGACTCGATTATATGTTAAAGTTACTTCCTCTATGAAATTCGCGAATGAGTTCGATTTACCATAGAAACTTGGAATGAGATCGAATGCTAGTGTAGTGGCGAATACGATTGGTCATTGTCCAGGGGATTGACGTTTCTGACGTCGCTATCACTGGTTCCGTATTCATGCTATCCATAGTCGTATCTTCGGAAATAATATGATCAATACTCGGAATCGAATATGGTGATGATGTGTCGGCACGTGAAATAATAGCCAGATCCTCTATTTGCCACATGACTGTGTAACATTAATAATTGCGAACAAAATGGTCACCTCAGGATTTAGTTAAACCCTTACCTTTTTCAATTCATTTTCATAGAGTGGAGTAGCTCACTATTCATAATTTTCAACCACTTATGTGTCTCTAGAAGGTGTCACTACTTAGTTCCATATTTCAATAGCCACTCCGCGATCGATATTGTTGCCAATCCTTGTTGTCCAAATCTCCAGGGAAATCCAACCGTCCCAACTCCAATAGCTGGAGCCCATGGTGAAATCGTCGGTGATTTCAGTAGTATCATCTGATGGGCGCAGCCACCGAATGGCCTCATCACTGACATTCGCCCGAAATGGTATGATGCTTAGATAAATATCGTAAATGAGCGTAGCCCTTCGAGGTCACTTGGGGAGCAAATCTGTCGACAGTAGCTGCATCACCTTTATGAATTTAGTCGGAAAATTGCATGGATAAAATTGGTGATTTGAGTGTCTTGATCGGATGAATTCATTGGTGATAGGTTGGTGCATTATGCATATATAGAACAATGATCCGAGTTTCATCTCAGAATCACTGTGTGGATCTATGGAACTATGGAACCCTTACGAGTGTGAGCCAATGATTTTGAAGGGACATGCGATTTAAATGATCATTGAATCATAATAGCCTACGCGTTCATACGCGCGTGTGTGTGTATATATATATATATATCGGTTCCTTTAATTAAGCACTAGAAACTCTCCACGTGCGCAAGCGCGCTGATTCTCAAATTTCAAAATTGAATAAGGGCATCAAAACCATTATATATACCACAATAATATTTATCGAGTTCATTAGATTTCTTCGGACAAAATTTCAAGACACTTTAGTGGTCCATTCGATCTGGAAATTTGTATCGTTCGTGACTTTCGGTCCGCTCCTTTTTACTCAAACAAAAAGAGAAATATACCTTCGGTCCAAGCACTTCGAACAGCCTAAATTAAATCAATCCCAGAACTCTGATTTCCTAAGAGCATTCGCTCAGTTTACGCGTGCAATTATCGGGTATCAGTGGTGAATGATTAGATTCTCGCCTCTATCACCCACTTTCTTGAATCAAGTAAGTCAGAAGCATCATAGCTGCTGAAGTCCAGCGTTTCCCAATGAACATAAGAGTGATGGAAAAAAAAGTTGGATGAGCGTCGTATTGTGCTCCATTTTCATTGACATGTTTGCAGATAAACGTTTATGAAGGTACGACCAAGTTTTTCTCATGATCCTCCTCAAAATAGAAATTCCATTCATGGAGGAACTCACGGGCAGAGACCCGAGAAAATGTATCATGATTGAGAAGATCATCAGACCTTCCTTGACTCTACAATTTTCTACCTCGTTTGACCTTTGCACGCAGCACAATGAAACTCGGCATCAGGTTAAGATACATGCTCCATAGAGAGACGTCTTTTCACGCCCATGCTTTGTTTTTCTTTCTCCTCAAGAATCTACTGATTTCTCTCGAAGAGTTGTTAGTTCACGATGGATTAATTTATAATTTACGAGGGGCATTTTTTCCCGTCAATTCCCCGAAATCGAACCTCAAATCTTCATCACAACAAGAACATTGCAAGTTAAAATCAAAACATACCTAAACGCATTGTCGGATACAACCACAACCATTCTCATCTCCGCACAAAAATAAGATATCGAAAAATTCGAGATACGCCAACTTCTCGATTAGCCTGCGGATTAATAGGAGGGATTATCAATGCGATCAAAATTTACCATCCAGATTACTTAGCTGAGATATGGCGCTTGTCGGCGCATATGACCACAGACGAAATTTGGTTATCCACATTGTATCAAGGTATGAATAGAGGTTCATCGATTTAATTCGGGAAGTTCGGTTATTGACATTCACCAGAATCTTTGTAATATAGCGCAAAATGCTTTCCTCACAAACACCTACAATCAGCTTCAGTGATCACTGGCATTTCTTGGGAACTTAGGCAACAATTTAAAAGGTGCATCCTATAAGAATGCACTTTTTCCTGTGGGGGGAGCTGTTATGGCCTGCGGCTATTTATCTCGTATAGATGGCGTCCA
The DNA here is from genome assembly GCA_029851415.1 of Eretmocerus hayati. NCBI lineage: Eukaryota > Metazoa > Arthropoda > Insecta > Hymenoptera > Aphelinidae > Eretmocerus > Eretmocerus hayati. Next base: position 30,161,522 of record CM056741.1, on the reverse strand, counting down.
ACCACCCTGAAAAATCCTAATGCTAGTTTCACACGTGGAATAAAGCCCGTGTGAATTACCTATGAATAATTATTTATTCTGATAAATCGATCTCCTCTCAGCATATCACCCGCGCTAAGCAATATAAAATGAGTCAAAGCAATATGGTCTCCGAAATTCACGATGAGTTGGAACAAATTTCTGTCGAGTTATCGTTTTTTCAGGGACACTTAGCTGCGGCTCATTGACAAATTGGACGACTAAACGAATGACAGCAACAATCCAAAAAATAATGATTACGACGAGACGATCTCCAGAATCAAATGTAATACCTTCTCTGGCACGTTTTGACCGAATTTGCACCTGACGCCAAACTGAGTATTGTGGACAAGAGTGAAAAATGAACGGACTGCATCAATGTGAAATTTAGAATGATTATTTTGTAATTAATATTACCATCACTATCAAATTATATGCTGGTCGTGAGTATTTCGTGGCGAGAAACGATTATCAGATGTATATGTATAGTCGTGTGTTACATTTAGGAAGACCTGTGCAGCGCACGAGAATAAACGTGCAGCCCATAAAGATATCATTTGAATTAGAGAAAAGGGGCTGCGGCGCACTGAGCACTGTCGCTTTTAACATGGGTTTCCTATTTCACGATGTCAAAACGCTATGCGGCGCACAGCAAATCAATCGTTTCACATAAGCTTGCCGTATAGAATCAAGGAAATGCTGTGCGGCGCGCTGCGAGCCAACACTTCAACATGAGCTTTCCATTTAGAATCAAGAAAACCGTGCGCGGCGCATGGAAAATCGAGCGTTTAACACAGGATCTCCATAAGAGCGGTCGCGGCACGACAAATCAGTTTTCAAAAGGCGCATGCTCACGATTCTCCTCTCTTGTATAAATATAGCTGCTGGCCGCTGCTGGCCAGCTTTTTAACACGAAACTCGATACTGTAAAGTTCTCTCGACCAGCAATCTCACAGATTTCAATATTGTCAAGTGTCACGTATAGAACTCGAGTAAAAGTAATCTTCAAGACAACTCTCGGCTCTTGTATTTCAATACTTAATCTGGGAACCCCACGGCCCTTCAACAACTTCAACCCACAGCATTTGAGCGCAAGATTGAATTTCGCGCTCTTGGAACGAGTCTGCAGAAACGAACTGGAGTGAATTGGGCTGTAAGCTTCGGAACCGCTCGGAGGAGCCACCTGTGCCCACCTGGGGCATAACAACTGTGTCGATGTGGTGCGACCGCGCGCGCGCACCCGCAGAAACTTTTCCCTATATCAACTTTGCTGATCTCAATAAACTGCATAATATGCACCACAACTGCAGCGATGCATGTCCCACGGCCCTATTGTTTTATATGAAAGTAGAGGGGGTGAACTGACTCTGTGAGAAGATGTGACTTTGTGCTTTCTCCGAGAAGATGATCAGGAGGCACACTCCGGCGCTCCCAACCGGAACAAGGATATACAGAGCTCACCTAAGAGTTGACTGATCTCGAACATTGAAAGAGCCGTTATAAACGTGTACTTGTATACCTGTATATCATACAAATAATCTTACACCTGCCATTTCCCGGTGTTTCATTAGCGCCATGTGAGAGAGCTTAATTAAGTAAATGTGTTCTTTGCATAAATAATAAATGAGGGAGCTTACTTCCTTCTCACGATCTTGGAATGGTATTGAATGGAATCAAAATACAGATATTTTGTACAGTGTAACTGTAAGGAAGATGAGTAAAATTGGTCTCGATTGAAATAAGAGGGTATTTTCGCACATATTCGCAACTGTTGGAGACCGTTGCTCGACTATAGTCACACTGCGAATATGACTCATCTGTATATACTTTGGTGCGGCGAGCTTGCGCGTCCATGCATATGCATACACTTTGCGCCCACTGAACTGAAAGTCGTCCGGTAGTTGCGTAATCTTATCTTCGTTTGCCCACATTGTGCAAAATTTAGTTTTATTCGCGGATATGACCAGCATGGGATAACACGACGAGTAGGCAAGATTGGGGTTGAACAAATAATGGAAAATGAAGCTTTTGCCACGTCTCAGGCTAGCTACTAGTAAAACTCGGACACTGTTGCGGAGAACCGGTTCTCTATATCTATATATCATAAGTTCGCAAGTTCGCTTCGAAATTTTGATTTTGGACCAATTTTTGAGACAAGGCCTTTAATAAACATAAAAGTAAAATTATTTTGAGCTATGGCTAGAGTTTATGACGAAATCCATTTCCGATTTCATTGAATTTTGTTGAGTTCCATTTGCTAAGCGAATTCACGCATAAAAACCTCATCAGTTCATCTAATTATCATCATATCATCGTGTCATAATTTATTGTCAACAAGAAAGCGGCTCTGATGAATTATTGGAATAAATTCAAGTAAAAAAAAAAAAAAAAAAACAAATCATCAAAAGTCAAGGAAATTTAAAGTAGATTTTGCTACAGAAGCCCTTTCTTGGGTATTCTTCCAAAAGTACTCATTTTACAATGTAGAGATGCATATATGCGGAGATAAAATTCAAATTTTCATATTTTAGATTCTTCAAAAGATCGATTTGATGATACTTCGACGTGAGCTTTGTTGTCTATCTTTTTCGTCTGACAAAATAAGCTCTGCTGATAGTTTGGAACCAAATACTTGTAATAATATACGGTAATTGATTACCGATTAATCTTACGCGATTTTTGTAGCAGAATTTGATTAAAGAAAAGTTAGTCATGCACGTTTGTGCGACCAAGTTACTTTTCAATGCAGGGAAAAGGATCGTAAAAAGTGTCACGTAGGAATTCACCCTTGAAACATTATTCACAAATAAATTGGTAGGCCCCGCGAACAAGTCTCAACCCCCTTACTGCAGATGTCCAGTATACTGGACAATACTGTACAAACGCGATTTCCAGTATTTTGTGATAACTCTTGGAGGGACCAGTAAAAAAATCTGAAAAAATTCAGGAAAATTCCTGAGCATCTAGGAATTATATTAGCACACGAATTATCCACCAGAAGAGCTTCATTTTCGAGAAAAAAAAAACAAAAATCGAAAAATTTTCGACTTTCTAATTTTCATGTTTTTCACCGTTCTGAGACCAGTACTCAATGTTCCATCAAGCCTTCAAATGTCATTCTGGAGTCCGGGAGCTGTTCCGCAGTGAGCGGGTTAAGTCATGCAAACTGCATTTTTCGGTATTTCTCTTATATTTTGCCCGTAATCATAGGCATGTCTATCATACTGCAGTAGTAGAAAATCAACCAAAATCAAAGATTCGTACGAAATTACGTGCCTCTATAGCCGGCCAAAAGAGAATAATATGACATATAGAGCTGAGCCCCGGCGAAATTATCACTTGTCGTAAAAAACACATGGGTTCTTGATTATTAGCTATTATCCCAGAAAAGAATCAATATTTTTGGATGAATAAAATATAAAATGCGAGATAAAATGAGGCGACTGAGAATTGAGTCTTCCATAAAATTTTGCATGCGTGAAATCCTTGTCAGACAGTATGATTAAGAAGAAGAGTTGTCCGCAATCATATGTTGCCTTCGCGCGATATTTTACTAAACTGTCGACAATTTTAAAGCAATTTTGAAATCAAGAAATCGGTGGTAATCAGAGACTCATATTATCAAGCTTCGAGATACATTTCGATTGGTTGTAATATATCAAATCGAATTCTATATATGGATAAATCGCAAATGTTTCCAGAAGGAATTTCCCGTTGCGCAGATATAAATTATAAATTGTGAACTTCTGAGTAGAAACCATCGATGTCTATACAAATCCATGGTTTTCATAGAAAGTACAAAATGTAATTATCTGGCTACTTCCAAGATAATTGTTTTTAGACATATTTTTCTTCGGCATTGGGATGGTGTATACAAGTGACAATAGCCCAATGATTATGCAAGAAAAAAATCTACTTGATCTAATATTTATGATCCGTTCAATTCTATGAGTAGTGCTGAATTGATAATGAATTCTCATGAAAAAACGCGAGTTTTCAATAAGTCATGACCGTGCTGTAATGTGTGCAAGCTCTGTAAAAACTCCTCGCATCTCTACCCTTGAAAAATTTTAAAAGGCTCTATCGAATAAACTACCTACTTACTTACTTTGATTGCAGAAACAATAATACGATTCTATAGCATCGAAAAAGATACCATAATAATATGATATCTCATCGGCTGTATCATCTGTTATCCAAAAAATTATTTTCTTTTTGAGGAAGATAGTGTAGTCGATTTAGCGGATCAAAACCTTACAGTTATGGTACACGAACACATTTACATCTGCCTTGTCCTTCGAATTCCAATCGTCTAATAGACGCTATTTATTGCGAGATTTATTGTAAAATAAGTTACAACTATATATTTCAAAATAACAGGGTTGAATTACCGTTAGCTTACTTAATACTTACTTTAAAAACATCCATCATTCATCAGCTTCAGTGATATGTATGTGCTTTACAACCCGTATTAAAAGACGAGGAAGGACTGCAAAACTTGATTACTAGTACTTGATGATTTTGTGTGCAATTATCAGAATTTATCGTAATGAAAAGCAATTGAAAGACACAACAAAAATTAAACTAAATGTAGGAGACTCTTCAAAAGCTTTTCGAATGCTTTCATGTCGATAAACTGCTTTTCAATAATGTAACCAATAATATAAAATGCTATAATAGCAGTATAGAAAGAATTGGCCTTGATTCAACACATGCTTCATCATGTTGACATTCCATCGCATCGTTATCTCATCAAATTCCAAGAATCCGCTCTCTCTCCCACCGCGTGCCAATCGACCAATGAGAGCGCGAGCTGCCCCGATATCGTTGGATCGTGATTGTGCCGGCACAGCTCCGCAAAACTTTATATAATAAGCCACTCCAAAAAATTTTGGTCATTCGAGCTTGATCGTCGTAAGCATTCGATCAACTCTCGCTCTTCATCAACTGATATCATGGCTCGACCCAAGGGAAAGAGTAAGGCTGTCAAGGACGACACCAAGGTGGCCAAGATTTCCGTCAGCAAAGATGACAAAAAGAAGATGAAGAAGAGGAAACCAGAAAGTTACGGCCGTTTCATTTACAAAGTTCTGAAGCAAGTCCATCCCGATACTGGTATGTCGAGCAAGGCGATGAGCATCATGGACAGCTTCTGCAATGACATCTTCGAGCGTTTGACCAGCGAAGCTTCTCGTCTCACTGGATACAATAAGAAGCGCACTTTATCATCTCGGGAAATTCAGACTGCTGTTCGACTCTTACTTCCTGGAGAGCTTGCGAAACATGCAGTCAGTGAAGGCACCAAGGCTGTCACCAAGTACACCAGCAGCATCAAATAAATCCTTCGTCCTACCCTATCCTTTCAATCGGCCCTTTTCAGGGCCACCAATTAATTCGAACGTTGATCATAACTTTCTCTACCTGATCTTTTGAATTAACTTTTGCGGTCATCTATTATGAATTGCAAGATTGATCACTAACAATGCGTTTTAACACCTATTGGCAGGAAATGGGTCAAGGTCTTTAGGGCACTTCACATTACTCGAGATAGCGAGCTGTGAATAGGCATACTCTTGACAATGTAACCGTAAATTCACAATTATCAAAGGAATTGCTTTGGATCTAGAAAAATTGAGACTCCAAATGTGATCATGGTCTTTCCAACTAGTTCATATTTCACGTGACTTTTTCTTCTCACTCTTTGAAAGCTCGCCACACACGAAATGTCGATGACATTCGAACAAAACCAGAAAATTATATTTAAGTACACTGCAAAACTCGGTTCTCTCACCAACTATTCAGATCATATAAACTAAGTATGAAGCACATGGGCCTACTCATCTGATGGCTCATCATTACAAATTCTTTTGAGCAAGTATACTGCGCCGTCTCAATAAAATCTGCTTGATTCTTGATTAAAGATTCGGATCGAATGATAAATATCTTTGGCAGCTTATATCTTTTCTATCTCTGCAAATCTCTATTTGGCTCGGAAAACAATCTTTCATACAGAGCTCATGCGATTTATAAATAATTAAATATAACTTACCGTAGCAGTTGAATTTTGTATATTATATTATAGCATTTTTTAGATGTAGAGCTCAATGAATCGCGTTATGCAGAAACCTTCCATTTTCTTTGGCACTTCATCAACATGATAGGTTCGATATACATCACTTGATAAGGATTTTGCACTCAAGCAATATCAAAGGTTGATATGTAGTATGCCAAAGCTGACAGCGAGACAGTACCTGAACTTTTGGAAATCGGAAATGTAACGGAGTAGTAAGTAAGTGTCAAAACTCTGAAAAATCGAGTTGTTATTTTCACTGGCCATTTTGTAGAAGATCACGTTTGGATGAACTGACGGTCAAAAAGTTACAAGACAGCCAGGAATTTTCTTCTCAATTTTTTTTAATTGAACCACTATTAAGCTCTAATGCTTGGCCGAAATAGTACATTACGCGTCGAGTGCTGGAAAGAACTTTATCAGGACTCATAAGGTATTTCACGTACTTGAAGATGTCAAATCTGATTTTTATCCGCACGATGATCCAGAGCCTTTGCAATCCTTGCTAAAGAAAATGTTGATTTCGATGATTTTTGAGAGAATCTCCATCTGGCTCATGCCCATCAGAGGTGCATTCACGATTGAATATGAAACTTGTACTTTCATAGGTCTCACATGAGTTCCACACAAAGTCATCATTAAACTTATAAAATATGATGTGCACAAGGCAGAAGATTCTCTCAAAAGTTGTCCAAATTGAGACTTATGCACGCTGACTTTGGAAAGATATCAATCCGTACAAATGATGGAAAAAGAAAAAATATCATCTAAACGTGCGTAAAAGAACTTCCGAAATCAGCTTCGGTTTAGTCCTCTACGGTCAAGTAGAGCCGAGTGGTTCATAACTCACGAGAATCAAAAAATAATTTTTCCTTGTCCTGAAACTCTTGAGCGTTACTGTATTTCTTAGGATTATTGTCTTGAGAAACATAGTACAACCAGAATAATTTTTAGTCTTCGAATATCTTGATGAAAACATGTAGTTTATAATACTAAAGTGTTAATTTGACGGTTTAGATGGAAGTCGTTATAAACATCTCTGTCTTGAAATGGTCAGATGAAAGCAAGCTAGTTTTATTAAAATTTGAAGGGCTTCGATGGACTCAGTTAGAGAGGAAACATCAATTTCTCATCAACTCGCCTACATATACATAATGATAATAATGTTGTGGATATCTGCCACGATCGTTGCACTATTTCCATGCTAATCTATTCAAGCAAAAAATATCTGAAATACACACAGTGGATGCAAAATTATCAATACAATAAACGACAAAATTATGACGGTTATTGAAACTAATTTTATGCATCTTCGCTCAATCCTTCGATGAAACGCTCCAGGTTACCGGTCTGAATTATCAGTATTATCATGTTCGTCACATAATTCACTATTTATCTTGATTTTGTGTTAACAGGGTAAGGGTATGTGAGTTACAATTTTGGAAGTCACCCCCCAAAACTTTCAAAATTCACAAAAAGTAGAAAAGTCCCTAGAAATGTTGGCTTGCTTGGCTGGCAAGTGCACTGGCAACTGCACCATGGCGCGGCTGTATATACTTGGGGGTGGGGGAGCCACGAGCCACGCATAGTGGCAGAGCAGCTGTTTACATGGAAAAATCTTACCCAATCTTATCATTTGAATTTTAAGATTCTGCATTTATCTAAAAAATCCAAAAAAGATGGAGGAACGAATCGAACTCCTCATTAATAACAGCAGAGAGACCCAACTGATGGCTGTCATTGCTGCAGTTGTTGCTGTCATAATCACACTATGTAAGTTATCATTCATCATATTTTTCATGCAACTTGTTGGTTCATAATTTGAAGGTTAAGATTTTGACAATATTTTATGTAGAAGACAGTGCAAATTGATCAACACAAACAATTTTAGCAGTATATACATTTTTTATTTGGTACAACCAGGATTTCATCAAATTTCAAGTATAATACAGAAGGTTTATAATACCCATAACATTGAAAAATATCATGATCAATGCAATAAAAATGAGAATTATAAAATCGTAATTGTACACAAAATAACAGAGTAGATACATACCCACATTCAGGTATGAATATCAAGATCAACTTTGTGTTTATATTGAGTACATTGTAAATAACGTCATCTGTTCTTTGGCAGTAAAAATGTAGCTACTCCCTGCTCCATTATTTGAATGGCTCAATCAATTCTACAATCACATTTCCAAAATTTTCTTTTTACTCAACATTGATGATATGAATTTCAGTCTTGTTTGCGTTGTGGAGACGAAAGGCATCTGTTGGGCATAATGTCCTCCTCACGGGTCTTTGTGATGCTGGGAAAACTCTCATATACGCTAGACTGATGCATACCAAATATGTGCAGACTCATACCTCTGTAAAAGAGAATATTGGTGATGCAATAGAATACAATGTAAGAGACTCATTTCATCAATTACACTATTGATAATGATACATGTTCTTTATTCCCTTCTTGATCTTTTCTACAGAGTTCTCTCAAAATAGTTGATATCCCTGGCCATGAAAGACTGAGGTACAAATATTTTGATAAATACAAAAATTCGACTAAGGGCTTGGTGTTTGTAATTGATTCCTCAAGTATCCAGAAGGATATTAGAGATGTTGCAGAGTGAGTATTTTCAAGCCATTCACCGAAACATTGCAGTGTCAGTAACTAATAATTTACATTTTCCAGATACTTATACACATTGCTGTCAGATCCTGCATTGAGTAAGAATGTTCCTGTATTGATCCTCTGTAATAAACAAGATCAAACTCTAGCTAAAACTAGTAGTGTGATAAAGACTCTGCTCGAGAAAGAGATTAACCTTTTAAGGGTTACGAAGACTAGTCAATTGGAAGCTACAGATGCCTCCTCTTCAAATGTATTCCTAGGAAAGACTGGTAAAGACTTTGAATTCTCCCATTTGAATAGGAGAGTTGAGTTTTGTGAAAGTAGTGCATTTGTAAAAAATGCTGACACTCCAGCAGAGATAGAAAATTTGACAACTTGGCTCACAAATTTGGTGTAATTCTTGTGTATCTGATGTTTCAATGTCATTTAAATTGATGTTTTCATTTTTCATGGTGTACTTATAAGTTAGATAATAAGTGAGTGTACAAAATAGTTTGCACCCAGCATGCTATCAATATTAAGAATAAAATTCCATTATGATCATGAGAGGAGGTTTATTCAGTTTTTCCTATCAAAAAGTTGAGTATTTCGACATCTATGATCTTTAACAACTATGGTCTTCCATATGCAATTCTGGTCTGCACATGATAGGGAAAATTATATTTTGGTAAGAGACAACTATGAAGAAAAATAAAATCTAAAGGTTCTTCTACTCAAAAAGATTGGAATAACTCAACTCTGAGCTTCTCATTGGATACGAAAATTTTTTCCCAAAATTCGTGCAGCTGAAAGATTTATCTAATTGAATGAAAAATCGATTCAACTGCTCTGATACAGGTGATGATAGTCACCTGCTCGTCAGCATGCGTTGCTCAGGTGCGCGAAAGCTCTGCACTCCACAAGTGTATTAAACTTATGATAATTCATTCTCTTACCTCATTTACTAACCGGAGATCCTTACATTATTCCGAAATTCCGCCGCACATACAAATTTTGAGAAATACACACGGAGAATTGGATAAGTTTCCCGTAAGATATAAAATCAAGGTCGTAGGTTATACTGTCGGAATGCCTCTGTTGTGCAGAGCTTGAACTTGCGTCTGCAACGCGACTTCACTTTTGAATACTTGAAGCACAGACCGAAAAACAGCTGCTTAGCGGGGGTGGTTTTGTCTCTATAGCACCATGCGCGCAAGTGCAAATGTTCGTGCATTATTACTGCCCACTTGATTTCTCCCTGCTCTCGGGGCCATCATCACTTATCGATCAATAATCGTAGAGTGAAAATTGACCGAGAAATAGAGATTATATTTTGTTCTTCTATCACGTTCATTTCAAAACACTTCACTGATAATTTTTAATTTATAGCGTTTGTGAATTCAGCCCTCACTTTTTGGCTTGCACAACTAAGTATATGTCTCAGGTGATTGCATTTCTTTTGGTTTTATAATCATTAACGCGCCGATTGCAGCCCCAATTGCTAATGTAGATTGTGTCTGGAAATATTTTCTATAGGAATAAGCATGAATTGAACAAAAGTATGATATGACATCGAGAAATGCGTGGGCCACTCATGAGGTTCACTGTTATAAATGCGTTGGTACATAAACTCAATTCCAAATTAAAACATTTTAATAGATACAGCGTAAACTCTTTCGATTCGTAGACTCACAAAATTGATAAGTTTAGAACAAAATATCGCCACTCTTGAATCGAATCTTGTTGTTCCATCGAGCCGAGATCTCATGAAATTAAATCGAATTGTATATTAAATCTGCCCGATATATGCAATTAACTGTATGGAATTCTTGTGAGTTTTCTATTTCATCAAATGCCTGAAATAGTCGGCAAAAAAATAGATCCTCAAGAAATTTGGCTGTGAAATCATCTTCAAGTCTTGATGAAAAAGCCGCTCAATTTCTAAACTGTTAATCGGATTATATTATTATCCATACAGTGTGCAACCAAAATTCAAATCCTTGAATTAAGTTGAGAAAAGAAAGTTGGAGTGTTCTGAAAATGACTTTGAGGCACGATCTTGGAATTGAAATGATTTTGGTCACTTCAAGTGAGCAAATTTGCTGTCCAATGCTGCCTCTACGAGAATTTTTGAGTATTCAGTGCAGAGCTTTTGAAATAGAAAATCAAAAAATATATTATTATGTTCAAAATTTTTCCAGAGCTGTTATCGAAGTAAAATCCAAGTATGCAAAAATCTTAGCCGCGTTCTTAGTGGAAATTATCTTGTTACAATACGTAGTACTCATCAGCCGATCGCAAAAAGCTCTTATTATTCTTTTCTTGATTTCGTGATAATTTTGATGAAAAGATGCGCACGCACACGACAGTCGCGACACGAGGATGATGCACTAGTATGTGATTTCTGTCAAGTACTATGCATCACACAAACGTGTGGTTCCAGTCGCGTGGATATGGCAGTGGCATTCCAGCGCTTCTACTCGAACTTGACCAGCAGCAGCTACTGTGCCGTAATCAGTTGTTATCAACGCCGGAAAATGGCTGACGAAGCTAACAATAAGAGTAGTAAGCCCTTCAGTGTCGATATCGGAGGTAAGCAGATATCGTTTTGACATAAATATTCCATACACGTCATGCAACGAATGGACGTCATTAGCTATATTGTGATTTTTATCAATAGTTCGATCCAAATACGAACATTTCTTTCCAAGAAAGAATTTCAAAATATCACGCAAGCTCTTATTATTATCAATGATGTCGAGAATCGAGGTTTAGATTAATGATATCTTATCAAGGATATATAATTTTGTGAATTATTTCTTGAACAGCCGGGTTCTAGGAATATATTTGATAGAGAAAACATGCACATTTTATATTTTCTAAATGTTTTTCAGGAATGAGGATAAGGTACAAGGATAAGAGTGAATGTTTCACTGAGGATCAACTGGTTAGTAAAGAGCCTTTTGGTCAATTTAAAGCATGGTTTGAGATTGCATGCAAGACCCCAGGAGTGGGAGAAGCTAATGCAGTGTTTTTAGCTACTGCTACCAAGTAAGAAATGGAATTGGTATTGTCGATGTTGGTCAACTAACTTCTTACTCATGATTTTTTCAACAAAGGGATGGTATGCCTTCAGGGCGGCTTGTTTTGATGAAAGGATATGGTACTGATGGTTTCAAATTTTACACCAATTATGGAAGTAGGAAAGCAAGAGAACTGGAAGAAAATCCTAATGCTGCTATGACTTTCTTTTGGGAGCCTTTGCGTCGTACAGTATGTAATAAGGATATTACTTCTGTTTGATAATTAATCATAATCTAAATCACAGTTTCTGTCATGTAGGTTCGTATTGAAGGTACAGTTACAAAAACATCACCAGAGGATTCAGATGAATACTTTAACAGTAGGCCATACTACAGTCAAATGGGATCTTTATCCAGCAGACAGAGTACTGTGATACCAAATAGAGAGTTTCTCATTGAAAGAGAGAAGGAGCTACAGAAAGAGTGGCCTGGAGAAAAAATCAAGAGGCCAGATTGGTGGTATGTTAACAACACATTTTACCTTCAGAATGATTCGAGTTACAACATTCAGTTACAAACATTCTTGTAGGGGAGGGTATATACTTAAACCTAGGTCAATTGAATTTTGGCAAGGACAAAGTGATAGACTCCATGACAGGATTCGATTTAGAAGGCCTAATCCAGATGAAAAACCTGACAATCATCTGGTACACGAAGGAGAAGATGGTTGGGTGTATGAGAGGCTCTCACCCTGAAGATGGATCCTTTGGGATGACATTCTACATTGTAAGATGTTCTTACGAGGTATCCAAGAATTTCTTGAAGGAAGGAGGCTGTTGTCCAGTATTCACAAAATCATCTTCTCTTCACTTCAAGCACTTCTCTTTGCAAACCTGAAACATAGGAGAATATGAGATTGAAATGTCTTCCAATAGATTTAATGTACAGAAAATAACACAATTTACCTTCATCACTCTTCCAAACTGTTTTAATATTGAATAAACCATCTTTTGTAATAAACTCCTCAAATTGTTGTATACTGCCTCCCACACCAAAATAATGGATTTTTGCAGCTATGTAACTGGAAGTAGATAGTTCAACTTAGATCATGCAGATTGAAAAAAAGTGGACAGACTCATCTTAATGCATACCAAATTCCATTTTTCCTCAGCTTTTGTTTGAAAATTTGATACAATTTGGGGTAATTGTTGGGGTTATAAATTGTTTCACTCGACAAAATATAGTCATATTCTTCACTTTCATCATTGCCAATGAGATTAACGAAAGACTCCCAATCACCACAGTAAAATTGACATCTTTTGGTGACTGTGTCTAACTTATCACAGTTGAGTATCACATTTGGAATTGTATAGCTTTCAATAACTTCAAGATTCTGTTGAGAGAATACAAGGAAATATTTGTGATTATTCTATGTAAACTTCTTCTTCTGATGAACTGGTGAAGACAGATGATGAAACCTTACATAGTCTTGGAAATGAACATTAGAACCTTGAAGAAGAGCAACAAGACCAAGCACTCCAGCTCCACATCCAAGATCTAATACAGTCTTATCCTTGAGTAAGATATTCTCTTCCAACAAGTACCGAGCTAGATCATGAGTGCATTCCCAAATTTTCAATCCTCCTATGAGTCCAGAATATCAGAATATATTCTTGTACTAAATTAGTGAGTTTTACAGATAAAAACTGATTACCTTCATACTTTGCTGGCAGAAGATCTGAATGCTGTGATTCAGCTTCAATTATATTTTGACAATTTTCCTTGGCTAACTTGTTGAATGCAGTCTTTGAATCAACAAGTTTGATTTTGACATCACAATAGCAAACATTTGTTGTTTGATCATTTGTAATATTAGACACATTGTAATCTTCAAGTGGTTTACTAATCCTTTTAGCTGAGAACCATTCTAGCTTGTCATCTTTCTCTTTGTCCTCCTCTATATTGCTTTTTTCTATTTATGACGAATTGTTGATACAGCCAATAAAAAAAAATAGAAAGTAAGTTCTAGACTACGCTAAATTATACAGAAAATCGACATGTTATGAAAGTAATCAGGGCTTCGTAACTGCAGTTTACCTTCATTCCCATTTGATTCGTCGTTGAAATTGAATCTGAACATTGTTAATAAACGTCTTTAGATATCATGTAAACAAATAATTCAGTTTTACACGCGGGCAATGCATCAATGAACGATGTTTACAGCAGCCAGCAGGCCGTAGTCAGCAGACGACACACGTGCTCACGCGATGCCGGCGCGGCGGCCTGTCACGTGACTTTGAACGAAGATGAAGACAATCGAATGATGATTTTCAAATCTGCCAGCTAACCGAGACTGAACGAGTTACGTAAATTTCTATCTTTATCATAATTTTTCATTAATCGTCCCCTTATCGTTAAAAGCTACTCGAGATTAGTGACAAAAATCTGACGGAATACATCAATCGTGGAATGGAAAGTTTGTCAAAAAAAGCGATTCAAATGGAGAATCAATATATTGGTTTGAGACCAAATTTTTTTCTTCTGAAGATTCAGTTTTTCATCACTAATTTTTCCCACTTCGTTAATTCAAATCTCCATGAAGAAATCATAGTATTAGTCATGTTGAAAATGGAACGTCATCAACAAATGTGCGAGACATAATTATACAATCACGCAAAATGAGATAAAGTAGGAGAGGAGCTACAGTAGCTCAGCTACTTCTAAAAAAGTGGGGTAAAAAAGTGTGAGTGTGCTTGAAGGCCGCGGTCGTCTCGCCGCATCAGTTCACCTGTGCTCACGTGACTGATATACGTCATCATACACCTGTGGTACGGATATATACCGGGAGTAACGAGACAGCGAATCTCAGTACCGGTATTGTGCGTCCGAGAATCACACTTTTTACAGCATTCCAAAGCAAAGTACTTAGCCTCAGATAATTGACCCATAATTGTAAAACGAGGAAGTGTCGTTCTCTTCTACATAACTGCGTCATTCCAGTTCTCTTGAAAAATGGTGGGCGGTCGAATTTTGCACTTCGTTTTCAAGATTCCTGAACGGAAACAAACGTTGAAGTTCTATCGTGACATCTTGGGCATGAAGGTTGACCAACAATCTTATAATTATTCAGTCTTTCAACTATTGTGTGAAGTTGACATCTAAAATTATTGTGTTGTTTCACTTTGTTAGGTTCTTCGACATGAAGAATTCACAGAAGGATGTGAAGCAGCTTGTAATGGGTATGTTGTAAATTTCAATTTAAAATTACTTTTTGGTTTCATACATGGTCTAACTTGCTGGTGTCCTGCAGACCATATGCCAATCGCTGGAGTAAAACTATGGTTGGATATGGACCTGAGAATTCACATTTTGCCATAGAATTAACATACAACTATGGAGTCAAAGAGTATGAATTAGGTAATGACTTCCAAGGGATCACAATTTGCTCAAAGGATATTATAGAAAGAGCTAAAAGTCATAATTGGCCAGTGAAAGAGGAGAATGGCAAACATATTTTGGAAGCTCCAGGAGGCTACAAGTTCTTCATTGTATCTCAAGAGAAAGCTAAAAATGAAGGTTTGTCTATTAGTTTCTTACTTTTTAAACTTTGCCTAATTTCATTTGAAAAAGTTTCATGATTTGATTCAAAAATAGACCCAGTGGAGAAAGTTGCTCTATCTAGTTCAGATCTCAAGCGTAGTATCGCTTTCTGGAAAGATACTCTAGAAATGACTCTGCTTGAAGAGAAAGGAAAGATTGCCTTACTAAAATACAAAGATAACAAAACAAGTCTCGAACTACAAGACATAGGTAAATGATTCAACCAATCTCTGTAAATTATGTTCATCATAACAATGCATTTGTTAATTGACTAATTTCCTTCACCCAGGCACTGCAGTAAATCATGCTAAGGCCTATGGACGAGTTGCATTTGCTGTCCCAGAAGCAGAGTTGGAGTATATCCGTAAGAAAATTGTTGACACAAAAAACACTATTCTGAAAGATTTGGTAAGACTGGATACTCCTGGTAAAGCAACAGTCACAGTAATCATCTTGGCAGATCCTGTTAGTATTGCTTTTTTCCTTTATTTTGACTAGCCCTCTGAAGATTCATTCATGAATAAATGGTGGTTTCCTGTTTCAGGATGGACATGAGATATGTTTTGTTGGTAGTGAAGCTTTTGATGAATTATCACAGTTTGATCCAAAAGGTGAGGCACTTCTCGAGAGATACATTGAAAAAGAGGCAAACAAAACTCTGTGAGCCTGGCAAAGCGGAAGGCTGTTGTGTCCATCATATGGATCTATTATCAATGCTTGTGTATTAATACTGTATCAAATCAAAATTTATATAGATGTATGACACCTATATCAATCCCAGTGTTGAGTGCTTGTATTAATTTTTCATTGTTGGATAACGATATTCAATTTGATCTGTGAGATACCTCAGAAGAATTTATGGACACAAATTTTTATGTGAGCTATTTTTAACCTAGTGAATCTTGCATAATCAGACAAAATATACTAACAATAAGTGTTATTGGACTTGGGACCACTGCTATTGAATGATCTGATTATTTGAGATCAGAATGTGCAAAATATGAATGATCTGAATACTATTTATATATACTTGTAATGAGTTTTTATATTTGATGAATACAGATTTATCTACAAATGAAGAGTATTTGATTCTTCCAATCTATATTTCCGATCTCCATTATGAGCAATTAAAACAGTGATTTTGGAGATCGCAAATTCAAATTTTCACTCAGTTTTTCCAATAGTAATCTTCCCATCGATATTCGCCTTTCGTTGGAATTCTTATGAGCTTCAGAATACATTGCTGTGTTTCGCTCTGATTCGATCTCGCAGGGTGCTGAGATTGAGTTGTTTCTGGAAGAATATCGTAATTATCATGATACGATCAACCACACTCGATTAGTCAGTAGACGAAAGATAACCGGGGAATGTTAAATTAAGACGGGTATTTGAACTGAATTTCTCTGGGACTTTGAAAAATGGAAGCCTTGAAAAATCACGTCGATAGCTCGGCCGATATTTTGAACATTCTTTTTCTTTCCATCGATACCGCAGTCCTACGCCCCATTTTTTGGCTTCTTTTCATTGATTAGGGTCAAGAGATTGTGATGTGAGGATTTATTCATTTAAATTTATCAATTTTCTCGAATAATCAGCACACTAAATCGAGAAAGAATAATTGATTTTATGGATGAATTTCTCATTTATTGATCAGCTTAAGAACGAACGGCTATTGGATTAGCTAGACATGAAATGTCTTTCATGATCAAATGATCGAGGCAGAATTTCGAAAAATCGAAGTCAGAATGAGGAAAAGATAAGAAAAGGCTATCTGCTGTCTAGAAGGCCCGACATCTATTGTAGAGGAAATGCGACCGTTTTCCTAATTGTTTCTGGTTTTAAGTACCCAAATTTGATCAATACTCAGAAACTATTGAAATAATTTTCAGTTCACCGGTTATTGACTCGTTCTACCGTGACTATGTTCAGGATAGAATTGAATTTGGTATTGGCCGGCTTATACTTTCTACCTATCTCTGAACTATATAACTTGTGGCAGAAATACGCATTCATGGCTGGATTGGATTAATTCCAACTTAGCCATTTCACAGTAAAAAAAATGCTAGAATCACCAGAATAGCGTATTCAGATCCTCATGGTTCGGATGATGATAATGACAAGTTTCATTATACGGCCAATTCCGAACTAATATTCCACGCGACACCCGAGTTTCCGTGCAACTCGAAACGGAATTTTCGATCGTTAGATGTTCTTGATAAAGATATATATGTTATCAATCGAGACAAAAATGATATAGGATCAATATCCCGTGTCCAGACGGATTTTTTCCTCGATTAATTACATTTCTCTTCAATGGAAATTATGATAGAAAACTGCATTATAAGTTGCACTCAAATTCGGGTATCGCGTAAAATAACATATTGGTTTGGGATTGGTCGTACAATGAATTTTGTCATTACCAGAATAGCGTTTTGAAGATAATCTCACAGGAACCAGTGAGTTTTCATCCTTGCTATAAAGATCCAAAGAGGATCCTACCTTGACCATATAAAATAATTGAAAATCTCCCAGTAATCTTGTGTATGTATAGTAAAAGCGCAACTCCGAAGTGAATGATAACGATAGTTGATCTATAAGAAGAGATCGACACTGCGTCAGAAAATCGGTAAAGCCAAAGGATAACCGACATGAAAAATTCCTCCGCGATAAATTTCTAGCTACTTTCGCAGTCATTTTCCCAAAAGAAAAAAAAAACATCCTTGAATGGAATTTGAAATCAAGTTAATTTTTTATTCTCCCATTATAGATGGTACTAATGTAAAAGTTCGTCTTTTACACGGTTCTTCGTATTTTTGCTAATTATTCCTCAATCAATTGGAAGAGTGGTGGTTTATCAAAAATGAAAATATGTGTAGAATTGTTTTTTTTCTGTAGATTTCTTCAAGATCTGTAAGACCATGGACTCTTAGCTATCCAAAAGTGAGGAACATCATCCACTGTAACGTTCTCAGATCAAAGAAAAACATCGCAAGAACGCATGAGTTTCTTGCATTTTTCCCGCAAGTTACTCCAACTACCTTGGGCGTATCCAAATTTCCAATAAATGTGAGAAAATCATTAGTTTTGAGGACCTTTCAAAATCCTAGGAAAAACGAATCAATACATTTATCGATAAAAGATACCCATGCTGGCTTTTCACGGAAAAAGTAGCAGAAAGACGAAAAACCGCGGAAAAGATGAACTTCTACATTGATTAACGATGAAAAAGAATCGAAATACTGACTTGATTTAAAAATCCATTGACGGATAATTCCGATTCTTTCCGAGGAAATGACCGCGAGGGTACCTAAAAATGTATCAACATCCAAAAAAAGAACCAGTCTTTTATAAAAAAAGGCAATTTGTCTGATAGACATCCGTTTCCAAAGCATAGAAAGGTATAGTAAAAATCTCGATCCACTTATAGCAATTTTTGTTCCACCAAAGATATTAATTAAGCCATCAAAGACAACTGAAATACGGCACTTGAAGTTCAAAATTCAAAATTTCAAGGTGATTGAGATTATTATACAATAATGAAGTTTCAACCGAGATGATAATAATATGTACACGTTCTATTGTTATCAAACCAGATTTGTATCATACATCTCGGCGTACGATCTCTACTTCAGTCGAGCGTAAATTGAACGCGATGCATCTCAAACTATTATGCAGGAGCCTATTCTACTGTGATAAGTATGCACCTCTTTGACCGTATTGTATGCGAGGAACGTATATCCAACGTAGCTCGTCCCTGCAACTATTCAGTAACGTTTGAGCGGCCGCAAGGCTAGTTGCACGCGCTCTAGAAAAAACCGAAGTGTCTTTTCATATAGGCTTCATTTTGATTTTGTTTTTCAAAAGTATAAGTTTGACAGCAAACAAACCAATCCATAGACAGTTTCTGAAAATACGACGATGGCACGTCAAAGTGTCAAATTCGGCGTGTTTGCCTTAGCCATCCTACTACTCATATCCGGTGAGTTTGATTACGTTTTCGCGGATAATTATCGTGGTCTCGCTCAACTTCGCGAGAATTCAAGTCGTATACTTATCAGGTGGATATTGAAGATGAGATTTTTTTTTTTTTTTTTTTTTGATTGTCACGCGCCCTTTGGTTTAACTTTTATGATAACTTATGAATTCATGAGAAGACAGTTTCCAATCCTTAGACATGGCTATTGAAATGAATCAACGCGGACAATTTCACCGAATCTATTCAAAGAGACGTTCAGAAGTATTTTTGTGATCTATGAGCACCACAAAGCTATTGCAAGATACTGACAAATGATTTAATAATAAACTTTAGTTCTCGCTTTGAAATTTTGTGACGTTCCCCATTCATAGAACTTTTGATAAACAGTAAAAAAAAATTGAACAATGAAAAATGAGTAAAATCCGACAAAGCATGAGCGGGTGATAATTGCTCTAATCTGATCGTATTCATTCTGTTGAGAGATATTTTCATGAGCATCAGAGCGGGCACAGTTTATTACGAGACTACCTATCCAATTCTCTCATATATTCTGAGTAGAAAAACAATGAGAAAATATAATGATGGTCAACTCATAATAGAAAAACCTGTAACCTTACAAACAAGAGGACATTTCCTCTCGCTTCTATGAAAACTCAAACTAGACATGTTCATTGACTTCGTCATAACTAACTTGAATTCTAAAATGTACCACTTTCGGAATTTTTTACAGTGTCCTCAAGATCCACGGAATGGAAAAAGAAAAAAAATGTTAACAGCATTCTAATCATTCGAATGATCTTAATACCTATATCATATGCAAGTATGACTCGAAGTAGATACTTGTCAATCAAGATCTACCTTATAATTTCCTATACTATCAAGACACCGAGTCAATCGCAAAATCAACAAAAAAGCATCGAATACAACAGTACCACAAACGAAACAAAATCAAAATCAATTAATTCTGAAAAACCATTAATTCTTCGAGCCCGACAACTTAACAAAAAATTTATGAATCAACCATCAGATTTCACTTTTGAACGAAACTTCCAGTCACATTGTGAAATATATCAGTCGTGGTAAAAATCGATCAAGCAGAGCAAAAGTTGCGTGATCCGCTTGAGCATATCGACTCAAATCATGCAAAGAGTACACACACCACCAGGTAAATGCAGCTTGCACAGACTATATAAGTATACTCCAGAAGCATCACGAATATACCATCAACACTTCTTAGTCTTACATACATTCAGTCGTGTAAGAAGAGGCAAAGCGTGCCCGCTCGGAAGTTTAAATACCTAAACGACTCGTGTATGCAATATCTACGGTATCATTCGCAATGGCATAAAACGTGTCATTTAAATGGAGAAGCATTAACCAATTGCCATCATCTGGGACGATTCAACTTTCGTTATGAACCCCTTTACTAAGAACGTACCGTGCACCGATGCACACGAATGATGATAATGATGATGTGAGCCATCAAAATATATCGTGACGCATCAGTTATTATGAGACACACACTTCAATATGAGACCCGCTATGCATGTTTATAGATCATTTTTTACTATTGTCTGAGTTTAGATCGAGCGAAATTTCGAACCGATCACTGTCAATTGATAAATTGGGAAGTTGAGAGGATGGAAGTGACCAATGCGCTATTTTTGAGCTTGCGAGCAAAGATTATTACTTTACGCGCAAGCGTGTTGAAAATTTTCGCGGTTTTTAATAACAGATGCTCGTGAGCAGTTATATAAGTCTGAAATTCCTTATTTACATTTCAGAACAATTTTTTTGGCTAAGCAAGGTATGCACGGTATGAGCTATCAGACCAATTCTGTGAGTTTGAAGCTCGTTCTAAGCGATTGGTTTTCACCCCGAGCCGCAGGTGAAGGTCGCAATAATCACTCGGATGCAGGAAACCTCATGAACGAGTTGCGAATACCATTTTTTGCAATTTTGTGAGCACCCAAACATGGGAAAATTGCAAAAAATCTCATTTGTTCAATTTTTTTACTTTGAAAAAATTTAATCGGTGGTGTCAAAGTCGTGAGGATACTGTGAGAAGCATTTTTCAAATGATTATAGGTAAAATGAAGTTTTGACGCAGGAGTTTCCGGATGTGACGATGTAAAATTGAAGTAAATGGCACTTCAAAGTTCGTGGAGCTTCTATTTCGTCATCAGTAGGATCAATGACAGCATTTACAAATTTCAAACAACTCAATTTTCTCTCAACGTAATCAAAACGTACATCATTCACCGAGACAAAATAACAAGAGCTATGAATTGGCGAAATTTTGAAAGAACTGGAGAGTTTTAAAATATATTTCAAAAACCTCAACCCTTTACAAGACCAAAATTGGCGCTTTTCTGTAGGAGATCTTCTGTAATAATGAGCAAATTTTTTATTTATTGTTGAAAATTCCCGCGGATAAAATAACATTTGCACAATACTTTCGGGCACGTGTTGAGGATACAAAATAATTTTTACTAGTCAAGCAATCTAATTATATTGCCCCCTCATCAAAAAGAGCTCATGTATGGATAAGTTTCAGGATAATGATTTCCTAAGTTAAAATTTTTTCTTTAGATCAATGGATCACCTTTGAATTCACAAAGAGCATTTTTAATCCAAATCTGACCATCCATTTTTCAAATTTGAATCAGTATTGCCAAAATTGCACAAGACTATAAAGCTCTCAAACTAGCGAAGAATATGGTTTCCGCCCATTTGCCCGAAAATACTTGCCCGAATCTATTCGCCCGAAAAGTTATTCGCCTGAATGGTCATTTACCCGAATCAAACCGCCTAAGCAATTCTGCCGGAAGCGATTAGCTCAAAAATACATTTACTCGAATGCCTTATTCCCTGATCCATTCGCCCGAAAACACTTTCACCCAAAAATATTTTCTTCAAAAAAAATCTCAGACAATACACTGTCTTTCGGATATTTATTCAGGACCAAATTTAGAATCATCGCAATTTGTCCTCCTTTCTGAATGAAATCCTCGAAGAACAGAGAAGGATACAGAATTCTGCCTCATCGAGCTAAGCCTCAGTTGGCCTGTGAAAGCTCCTCCTCGCAAACGTTGAATCGCGCTCCAACCTTCAACGCCGATATCGCACGATCAGTGAAGAATTTGGAAGATAAATATATAAAGAAATAGTGATGGAATTTTTAGCAAATTCGCCCCTTAATATTGTTCCGTCTTCAGCTATCGTATTTTGCAGCACAATGGTTGTTATTGTAATTTCA
This sequence comes from Eretmocerus hayati, assembly GCA_029851415.1. Taxonomy (NCBI): domain Eukaryota; kingdom Metazoa; phylum Arthropoda; class Insecta; order Hymenoptera; family Aphelinidae; genus Eretmocerus; species Eretmocerus hayati. Next base: position 30,138,965 of record CM056741.1, on the reverse strand, counting down.
ACTCGCATCAGTTTCAACATTTTCTATTGTAATTTCGACCTCTTTTTCTTCCTGATACTGATGGACTTGCTTATAGTTTTGACGTATTTCATCATAACTTCTGCCTGTAAAAACTATTTCCTCCGTTAGATATCTCTGAGATGCCGGAGAATCTTATTATCGAACCGTGATCTCTTATTTGTGCTTCTTGGACAGCTTGGGATGATTTATGCTAATAGAATTTTTCGGGTGTAATAGCATTCGGGCGAATGGCGTCGGGTTGATAAATTCGGGCGGATGATTCTCAGGCCGTTCGATTTCGGGAAAATGTCTTTTCGGGTCAGTATTTTCTGGCATCTGTTCGGTAATCAAAAATATCCTCACACGTGAGGCAATAAATTGACAACATGGTATGGTATTGATTGCACAAATTGACGCATCGATGAAGCGGATAAAACTCAACGTTTTCCAGTAAGTTGAGCAGTGAGTCATTAATAATTGCGGCTTGATGTAATGGGAGACGTTTTGAATTTTCAAATCGATGCACCTGATTCGCGAGCACGGTCTCGGTTCAACTACGATACGCGCATCACTAGATATCTGTTATGAATTTTGGCCTTTGCGTATTTCATTGTTCACAGCTGGAGATATTGATGCAAGAAAAACAAGCCGACGAGGAAGTAGTAGTGGATCAGGATTTAGTTCGAAATCATCTAAGAGCAAGCCGTCAGTGCCACAACCTGCACCATCATCTTCTCACGGTACGTTCAACTTTTTCTTTTTTGATGGGGAGGATTTCGCCAAAATCTTATAGATTGCGATTTTTGCGATTACTCGCCATACTCAGACCCCTACATGATATATATACTCTAGACGGAATTGAAAGGTTTATCAGAACCGAGTTAGCCTTTTCATTTATAAGATGATGGCCTTTTTTGGGTGTTGTAATGTTAGCTTGAATATTTGAAACAATTGTTTTCTAAACCGAAATCAGGACCTGTAGATTGAATGGTGAATTTGCGCCATCCTAATGCATTGACAACTCATCCGTTTAATCAACATCCTACAATTTAACAATATTTTTCGATCTCGTATGAGTGATACAAGTGGTGAAACGGTAGCTTCCAATCTGTTGATCGCATTGCTCGTAGGTCACGGCATTAGATGATAACAAGCTTGACGTGTTGACAGCACCTCATCTAATTTTTCGATTCGACTTTCAACAAGAACATACCAGTAAAAAAGTAGGATTGACCATCAAGTGTATTCGAAAATGAGGATAGAAGCCTATCAAAATCCAATCTCTATCTTCAGCTATTGTAATACTTCGAACTGAAATCTTGTGAAGCAAATAAAATCTTCGGATTTTTATCCGAATCTAACTTTTAGACAAGGAACATTAAAAGCTTTTGAGAAAGTCATTGGTTGGACTTGGTTGGCGGGCTGACTCAAAAATGGTTACCATCAGCTCTTGAAACTTCCAAGTAATACTCAAATAAGAGTTTGAGATAGGTAATATGGAACTTTCACTAAAAAGTGGTGAATTCCTCATTATTTTTTACAGGATCGGCAGGTTCATCTTCGTCTTACGGATGGAACACTAACCAGCCGAAGGCCTCGGCACCTAGCGAGCACGCTGTAAAAAGTGGTGCTACCAATGTACAATCCGGATACAACCCATCTGGTGGTAAATAGATGTTGAATTCTCATGGATTTATCATATGTAAAAACAAAGAGTAGATGAGCCATTCAGACGAGTACCAAAATATTTTACTTATCAGAACTCGATGAGTCTCACAGTTTGTTTAAAAAAACTCCATTGAAATCGATTGTTGTCTTTGATTGATCGAAATCGATCACGATAAAGCAAATGTCATTCAAATAATCGAACGTTGTGATGATGACTGGGTAACGGAACTTGTCGACTCACGAGTTTGACGTAATAAGAGAGGACAATACTCCGATCGCAAGTAGAAACAGACGAGTATAGCAAGACAGCACCGAGCATGCCTCCAACGCTTCACAACAGATGATTCAAAAATTTTCACGACGTCGCGAACCCGTCATTGGTGTTGGAATTTTATTGTACACAACATGAAACACGGACGTTTGCTCGTACAGTATCTGAATATGAACAGTTTACAGAGTAGGAAACGGTTTGCTTTCAAATTTTTCATCTTGAGTAATACACGTCAAACATTCCGTAGAATTTATATAAAATATGATTCCAAAGAACACTGGATCTACTCCACAATACTTTCAGTAACCCCTCAGGAGAAACTGATTTGTTCTTCAATTTTGCATTACCCCTCAAGAATGATAGACTGGTCACAAGTAGATTTTCCATCCTTACTGTCGACTTCATCAATCTACGCAGATAAGCATAGTTATACACATTTTCTTGGGTCATAGACTCAATCGTAATTTCACCTCAATGAACAATTTTCGACAGCACACTTAACTCCACTCCCTAAAACAACTGAAATCTTTCATCATCATCATCCAATCTCAAGACAATTTACTCGTTTTACTCAGGCTACAACAACCGTCCAGCAAACGCACCGCCACCATATAGTCCATCCGGTACTTACAATGGTGGATCACATCAATACGGTGGTGGACCCCCTGCATACGGTAGCTCAAGCAACTACGGTGGTAACCATGCACCACCAGCATACGGTAGTCAAGGTGGTTATGGAAGTAATCACGCTCCTCCACCATACGGTAGCCAAGGAGGTTACCATGGTACACCATACGGTTCCTATCCTGGTGCGGCAAGTCATGGATTTAGCAGTTCACCTGGACAGGGATACAATCCGTCATACGGACACTCACCGTCATTTGGTGCGCAGGCGCCACAGACCGTAATTCTACAGAGTGGGGGTTCTCGACCTGGGATTGGTCAGATGGCGAAGGAGGCATTCGTTTATGCCGGAGTCAGCGCTGGAGTCAATGCAGCCGTGAATAGACTTTTGCCAGGTAAGATTTGCTAGTTATTCTCAAGGATATGATAATCGATGGAAAATTTTTGGAAATTCTGATCGTGAATTTGATCTTGAGAAATAGTATACTATTTCACTGAGTGCGGAAACTCCCTTCCTTTGTTGAATTCCATCGTGAGATTTGCAAATGGAAAGCAGTAACGAGTGAAGGGCTTCAACTCAGAAGTGATTAATTGAGAAATTCAAGCACAAGGACAGAGCAGGTTGAGGGTCAACTTTTGAGGTGAAAGTAAAATTTGCTCTTCGAAAGAGGCACGAGCCGTAACATTTTTGAAATAGATTATTCCAAGATGGACCAAGGCGTGATTAGCGACGTCAAGGCCAATATATGTCGAACCAAAGAAAAATGTTTCTGGTCGAGCGCTTGATCCAATCCAAAGCGTGGTCGCTTTTTCACTAATTGAGATCTTGCGTTTCGAGACATGATGACATTAGAAGAGTGAGATGCAAAGAGAGCGCTCAAAACGCTGAGAGACAAAATGACAATAATTGCAAATTATCATTTTGAATAACAGCTTGTTGAAGTGTCGACACTTCGCCTTTGATGGAATTGATCTGTTCCATAGAATTCATCGATTTCTCCAAAGATAAAATTGAAATCCAAGTATACTAACTAGGATAAGCAGGTACAGAGGCATTTTATCGAAATGATAACAAGATTTCCTAGGTATGCTATTTTTGCACATAATGGCCTATCTAATCATTTATGAGAATAGCTCTCGTGCGTGTCTCAAAGTTACTATGACAAATTCATTTCGTTCGTATCGTACCGATTCAACACCCGCATGGATACATCAGTCAATCATATTATAGCACTTCAGAGCAACCGCGACGTTCGTAATATCTACTTGTCTACGATTGTGTGTTCAACAAGACGAACGTGTTTGATTTGCTCAAGGATTTTGTTCGACGATGCGGGGTAAACGGTTCTCGGTATTAATTTCAGGCTTTGATGTACAGATTCACTCATAATTTATTACATCAAGCCCATCAAAGTTACATTGGGAAAAATTCCGTATAAAATGTTGCTGTTGGGGTTTGAAAACCAAGTTATATCGCAGATCTAATTATTTGTGAACTAGATTTTTTCTTTCATAACATCTCGAATTCTCGCACTCTCATTATCTAAAATATCTAATTCTACACCATCTAGTTTGATAAAAATCTTTCTTTCATGTATTTAAACCAAGAAACGCACTAAAAATCTTCTTTTACGATTCATTGAGAAACATTTCAGGTGGAATATATGGACACAGTATGGGCTCGAGCAGCAGCAGTGGCGTAGTTCCACCAGTTTCGCACACGCAAATCACCTACAACAATTATTACAACAACGGAACTGCAGCCGAAGGTCAACCTGCCGGTGCCGTTATTGCCCCGGCTGCAGCTATTCCAGCATCTGGACCAGTTCCTGGAGCTCCAGCAACAGCTCCAGGAGCTGCTATGCCGGATGTACCAGCACAAGCTCCAGCACCAGCCAATTCTGAAGCTCAACCTCAACCACCCCCTGAACAACAACAGCAATTCAGCCCAGCTGTCACTAATGACGAGTTGAAGAAATTCACTAATGAGCTGTTCAGCAAGGATACCAACAATGCTATGAAGTACATCAATATGAAACTGCAAGGACAGAAGACCGACGATAGTGTTACCGACGATGCACCCGAAAAGTGAGTTGAGACTTTATTACAAAGTGGACTTACTCAAAGCATGAAACAAATAATTGCCAGTTTGAGTAGTTTTCGGTCCATTCTGTCATATTTCCGCTATTTTCGTCTGGCAATAAAATGCAAGTAGGATTGCAATCAATACATGTATGTATCATAAGAGAGGAGACAAATATACCCTCTTCTGCGAACGAAACGTTCTTTCGAAACATTCAATGAAATTTGATGGTCACATTATGTCTTCAACTCTCAAAGACTAATTCGAGGACTAATTGGTGAGCTATATATTTTCGTCTTGTTGAGGTCACCACACAAAATCTATGTTCTTAATGACCAACGGTTGTCCTTTTTTTCATCTGGTCGAAGCTCTACATATCTTGGGTCTAACCAACGTTTATCGTGAGATCTTCAAGATGAGATAAAGTAAGTTGGAATATATCAAGAGGCACAATATTGCCAGTCTTGAAGAGTTGTGAGATCTGATGGACCTTGGGTGACTTGAGGCTTTTCTGAAACGTTACATCTGCCTTTGGGTGTCTTTTTCGATTCAAATCTTCTACAAAACCACTAAAAACAAAGAATCTACAAACGCAAGTCCACGGGAAAGCCCGATTGCAAAATAGTAACACCCATCTGGCACCGCAGTGAATAAAAATTCAAAAAATTTGCGCAGTTTGCTCGAGGTAAAACCTGAGGCTTACGAGATCCCGACGGTGAAGGCAGTTTTAGCTCTGCACGACAACTACGAGCTAGACGTAAAAACGAAGGAAGTAGTTACCTCTGAAGAACGTAAAGAGGAATCAGATTTAATCGACGCATTTGTCGATACGGAGGTCATGAAATCGACGATGAAGTTCCTGGCAAGCAAAAATCTTGTTCCCGATGACGAATATGAATTCAAGGACTCGCTCAAACGCATGTGGTTTTCGCAATTCAAACGCATGGAGGGAGAACCCTCGAGTTCTGGTTTTGAAACGATATTCCTTGCCGAAAAATTCGACAACGAGATAATTGGACTGCACAACTGGATCTACTTTGCCAAGCAGGAGGAGGCGAAAAATCTCAATTATCTTGGATACATCAAAAAGCTAGAATTTTCATCGGTAAGCTCCACTACTACTGTCTTTATCATTGTGCTTTCTTACATTTTTCTAACGTATTACTGTGAATTTGATTTATTTACAACAAGCATCAAGTTAAAGAGGAGCAATGTCACCTTTTTAGTTTCTGAAAAATCAGTGGTTAGTAGGGAATTATCATTTTTAACACTGAGAAACAAAATTTTGGGGTCGGAATGAGTCAATGACGAGTTAACATCGAATCCGCAGTCCATTTTGCGTCTGCACATCAGGATTTTTTGCTAGACGCAAAATAATTCGATTTAGAACAGGTTTTCTTGATCTGAACGAGAGTTCTGACAGTAGCTTGAAAAGGAGCACGTGATCGTTTTAGACGGTCTAGTCGCTTCGGAAAAGTATATTTGAATACCTCGTGCAAGCGAGAGTTTTTTCCTCGGGATTCTTGAACTTCAAGGATTCTTATTGAAACATGTGTTTCCGCTTGTGTTTGACTTCTGAAAGATGGAAAATGTCCATTTTTGCAAAAGCCCTCGATGCTCACAGATCACGAGAAAGAAGATTCTAGCTCGCGCGGAGTATGCAAATGTGCTTTTTTGACGCAGAAAGACCGTCTAAACACGACACCATATCAGGTTCCTCGTCCAGGTAAAAAACCTCTTTGAAAACGAGGTTTTTGCGTCTAACGAAAAATCCTAACGTGCAGGCACAAAACGGACTGTGAATTCGTTTTGTATGTCGAAATAATATTTACTAAAATAACGTGATCTCGTCAATTAGACACTCTGACCCCAAAATCTTGTTCCTCATTGTGATTAGAAATGTCATGTGGTTTTTTAAAAGATGCTTCGACAACCGTTTGATACGATAATATTATTTGCAATTATATGAATGTACCATGTGCACGGCCTAATATAGATGTCATCATATACGTTATGCATTTGCTTTGAAATATCATGATATTACTCTCGTCGTTATAGATTCACACTCTTTCATCTATTGCATCTTGTGTGACAGTGTAACAATTCAACTATTAAACTGAATTCATTTCAACAAAGTGATATAAGAATATAGAAGCAACTATCAATCAATATTTTGAAATATGTAAGCTAAATGGTATTCGGTTTACATGCAAGAGCACATTGCTCCAGTCATTGGGTCAAAAATGGATTTATTCTGATCCAAATTTTGAAAACAGCATTACACGACTACCAAGTAATTTAATATTTTCGTCTGTTCAAGAATTCGAACGATTTATCATTACTCGAGCGAACGTTGAAGTTCTTTGGCAAGGAGTACAAAAAGAAAGTGAGTGAATGAGCTCTTGAAATTTCATACTATAGCACGTAAATGGACGGCTCCGGATTAGAACGGTTATAAATCCATTGTCGATCGATTTTTCAAAAATTGCTTTATTATTTATGGGGCAGTGTCTTTGGTCATCGCTGTCTAGAGAAATTCTAGTAATACCAGTGTAGAAGTCTATTGGCACATTACAAGATTAAATTTTCACAAAAATTATCACAGTTAGAAACAGATTCGAAAGCATCAGAACAATTAATTGAAAATCTGGAATGGACTCATATCACTCTGGTCCGAAGCCGCCCATATCTATATTTTGAGATGGGAGGCCTGCCCTCCCTTGGATATAGCTTTACACTTCACTTTAATCATGTTTAGTTTCCCGTTTTTTGTGCAAAATGCTAGATTTTCATTCCAAATCACGCATGTGAAAAATGGCAGAAAAGCTTATTATCATGCACTCTCATATTAGTGAGCTGCTTTCTGTGCCAGAATGTTGCGCAACAAAATATCATGCATTTTCGAATCAGCATCCATTTTTTCTAGCGAATGAATTTGACAAATGGTGGACTGAAAACTCAACCACCGTCCCACTTGACACACACACACACACACACACACACACACACACACACACACACACACACACACACACACACACACACACACACACACACACACATATACACACACCAATAACGTACATCAGTATTTCGCACAGTGGTGACCTGAGCACTAACGATTTATTCTTTCACACATGCCTACATATATTCGGTGCAATAAAATGTTGAAAATTATCACTTTTGAGGCAGAATTTTAAAATAAGACAATTCAAAGTTAACCCAAAATGAGCGAAATAATTTCGAGCCCGCTAGAAAAATTCGTTGAAGGCCCTCCATTTGATAAATTAATAAAGATTAATATTCCGATAAAAAATTAGATCATAGACTAGTCTCCAATGAACTCAAAAAATGGTTATCACCATTAGCTCTTCTAACAAAGAAACATTTTATCTTTTTCAAGATGCAATAACAAAAAGATGACCAATAATATCACGATTCTCTGAATTCTAGGTCGGAGCAATTGTGAAGGGACGTTCCAAGCTGAACGACATTGTACAACCGATCACAACGATTTTGGTAGGAACTTCGCCCGAACTTGAGATGGCTCTGTACACTTTGTGCTATTACGCGCGTCCAAACGACGTTTGCCCGATCACCGTTGGAGGAGAAGAATTCTTGATCGTTGCAAATCGCGTAAACTACTTTGGCAAGGACATCATAATCTCCGCATTCCCCGATATATAATCAGCATTTACGCTTTTTTCGACAAGTATTATTGTTGCAACTATGAAATACTCCAATAATACTGTTTAATGTTAATCTGAGTTAATCAAGACTCCACTGCTGTCGCAGATCTAAGATTAATATTAGGTATAGGAGAAATATTTTCAAGGAAACTTTTTACAGCTGTTCCAATAGTGTTTAAATTTTGAGAAAGTATTAATGCAGATAACGTATCCAAATATTCACGATCCTTGAATTTTGTTGTATTATATTGTATAAAATACCGATTTATATGAATAGAAAACTAGTTAAGCGTAAATTTTTGACTTGATAGCGAACTATTTTCTGAGTATTGTTGTACTATGACTATACCTTGTAAGGGGATAGAAATAAGCATATTCCGGCTCAGAAGGATAAGAGTGTTTGTGATTTGAATAAAAAGTTTAATACTCACAGGCATACGTGATTTCCTCTCCTTCAACGTGGATAGATCTAGCAATGGTATAATTGATGGCCTACCATGTGCGCAGCGCGTCGGAGCTTTAGTATCTCGAAGTGCTTGCACAAGCGAGATGCACTCTTTAAATTTCAGTGGATCGCCAAATTTGATAGCTTCTGAAATCATTTGTCCTACAGTCAATAATTGAAAGAAGTAGTTTGATTTACTGCAAGGATGTTTTTCTCTTGTCAGCAAATTTGCAACTTACCGTGACAAGCTTCACCCGCAATGACATTATTTATAGTGATCGGTAAAAGAGGCGGTAAGAGATTCTCGGATACGGCTAATCCATTTGCAATTTCTATAATTAATTCTCTGACATTTTTGATAAGTCTGTGCTGATTATATTCGCTATTGTAGCTTTTGATTTTTTTCAAGAAACATTTTGGTACATGATCAACGGCACAAGTTGTTGAGTTTAGAAGCAATTTGATATTTATTCCCACTCTAGATTGTGTTCTTTTATGGAAAACAATAAGTTTGAGCAAATCTTCATCAATATCTGGAATTATCAAATCATTGTCAAGTTTAACTGAATAGAACTTGCAGCTCTTCATGTCTCTGTAAGCTGTGAAATACAAATGTAGACGGATTCGGTTCATGATGATTCATTTTTATGTCTTTGAATGATATTTACTCTCTATTAGATATTCATAACGAATTCTTTCGTGTGCTGCATGTTGATCCATAATCATCAACAAATATTTGCCATTTTCGTACGATACAGTTGCAATAAATTCTCTATTGATTTGGCCCAACACCTGAAGAACAAAGTAAAACATGCATGGATACAATTAGAGTCAAAGGAGATAAATTTATGCAAGTACCTGGAGTGTCTGAACTGTATCGGCAGATATTTTACATCTATCAGAATTTAGATTTGTGTGGTTCACTTTAATTTTTAGGATGTCTCCCAATTTTGGAGACTCATCTTTAAAACAACTTATCTTAGAGCTATCAACAACATCAAATGATGGACATTGACTTGACTGAATTGTCTTTTTACTTTCTAATATTTTCATATTTTTATGGGGAAGTTTCTCATAAATGGATATTGGTAGGAATTTATAATGAGGGTCACGTTTCTTCTTGCTATCTTTACTCCTTTGATTCTTAGTGCTTTCATGATTGTATGACCAATCAGACCATACAGATAGTTGACTGAAATTGACAAGTTCTTTGCCATTGAGCTGACGAATTGGAGTCGACATATCAATGGATTTTTCATAGCTGTAATTAAGATCACTGTCAGTAGTAATTAGAGTCTGATGAGTTCTTGACCAGGGAGACCATTCAGATGGTCCATGAATATCATCTCTAATCAAATTGCTTATTTGTATATTAGGAGACAAATCTAAACGTACATCGGTTGAGAAAGAGTTCATTTGATCTAGTTTATTTGGCGAAATACCGCCATCTAGTTCATCTTGTAATGCATCACTACTATGCAATTCATTATTTGTGATAAATCTTGGATTATCTTTTAAAGATCTTATAACTGCCCATGAGTTGTGAGGCTTGGAGATATCCAGAATCAATTTTTCGATATCATCATTTCTGACCGAAAAAGAGACCTACAGTGGAAGAGGAATGATTTGAATTGAGCTTACTCAGACAGCAAGCAATGTCATACCTCTACTTCCATAAAAGCCATTGCAGCAACTAAATATGAAATTGAATGGTTCTTGTCGCCATCCCATTGAGAAGGATTAAAATTTCTAATCGAAACAGTAGTTCCTTTGGATGGCCTATGATAGCCCTCGAATACTTCACACGACTCGTCAGCTCTAAAAATCTGAATATCAACATAATTGAGTATTTTGGGTAGAGTCAGCGGTGAATTAATAAGCAAGGAACCTTGACATAAGTCTTCTGACAAAATTCACTTCTTGAAGTTATGATTATGGTGCTTGAGGAACTTCTAATATCGAGAAAGATGTTCCTAGAACTTGGGCTCTTTCTATCACCAATAAGAATATTCTCTAGTTCATACTTTGTGAATCCGATTCCATTGTCAACAACTTGAATGGTACGTTTTATGGGACTAAAACGCACGGCAATTGATGAAGCTTTCCTTTCTAATGACAATTTCACCTTAACGAAAAATCGCAACTGTTAAAGTTATAATTACTAGCAAAAGGAAATTCACAACTATTTACCAATCTTGAAACACAGGTTTCAAGTGTCACACTATCCGCAACACTTGTATCTAAAGACGAAACTGACATATCGTTTGAACGATAATTTTTGAAAGCCGCTTCTCTCACAACTTGAGTTATGTATCTACACTTTTTCAGGATGACACTTTTTTGGCAGAACCTATCACAATTGTCACAAAGATCTAATGATCTGCAGAGTTGCGGGAGCACTGCAGAGCGTCAACTACTCGCATCGACAGCTAAACAAGTATTACGAGCGGAAATGGAACGATTTTCGAAAATAGACCGTTGTACGTTATCGGCTCTTCTGCGCAATCAAACGCGCAGACGCCAGACCGGACATCACGAGTCACGACTCACGTACGACGTACGACTCCGGATGACTCCGGACGAGTATGCAATCAATCCCTTGTTTTGAACAAGTTGCTTATTATAAACAAAAAAATAGTCAAAGTGAAATGATTGTTTCATTCGAAAACTGAAATGATGAAAAATAATAATAGAAATATGGCACGGTCTAGCGATAGAGAAGACACACGAACGGTGACAGATATCGAGAGGGAAGAACGAATTTTAAATATATCCAAACTTAAGAGAGATATCAAAAAATTTTCGTGCTATTAAATTCATTTTAGGTACATAACAAGAGCTGTCATGATTTCGAATGAAATGAATGAGGATTTAGAATTAACAAAGAAAATACTCGTCAAATTGTAGACGAAAAATAGTGACATGGGAACTACTGGAGTTGAAAGAGGAAACGTATGCACTGTATCAACAATTTCAAATATATTTATCTCAGAAAGATAAATTTAGAGCATGATGAAGTAAGATTTCACGCACTCCAGAGAATGTTCCATACAACTTTTTCAATGTGAAAAAGTTGAGCATCATGCATTAGAAACGTTACATATAAAATTTACGGAACATTTATGTAAACGAGTCAACGAGTCTGAAGAATTCTAATAAGATCCAGCTACTGAGATACTTATAATCAATATGACTAACCGCTAACAGTATGAAAATAATATCTGTCATACGTAATAATGCATCAACACTTGCACTCATTTCCAGTATCTCAGGTTGCGGCAGAGCTAACTAGGTTTGTCGAGATTCCATTATTCACAGGATTAACTGTACTAGTGACAGTTGGAGTTTGCACTGATGTTGATCCTGATGTAGGTTTATCTGGAAGATCAACTTCTTCACTTCTTGCTTTAGGAGAACAAGCTTGACGAACACTCATTTCCCATGTATCTAGAAGCTGTGATATCGAAAATCTCCTTGGCAATTTGGCTAGTCGAGCATTAAGAGCTCTCTGAACAGCACTCAAATACGGAGTGGTGTATTCATGACTTGCCAGAACACATTTTGGTGGAACATCTGGATAATCTATTGGTACTGTCACTAATATTGGAGGCACACAAGGTAAATGTTTGTCATCCAATGAACAAATGAGTTGGATGCATTTTGAGCCACTTTGGTGGGCAGGATCAAGATTTAGCTGAGAAAAGAGTTGTAAAAATCAAGAAAGGAATTCAGATCATGAAGAGAATTGGATCTGCTTATCCAACTTACCTTGAACCTTTGATCAAGTCTGGCTATTTCTCCCTGGAGAACATCTGGAATTTCACTGGGAACCTCTTCAGTCTTTTGTTTTTTTAGAGGTGGAGGAATATTCCTGAGTAACAAGGACAAATTTTTAATAAATTGGGATCTAATACTGGAAAACAGATTCAAAATATCTTAGTTTGATACTTTACCTGATCTCTGGTCCAAACATTGCTTCAACACATGGTCCAAATGTTCTCTGGAGTGTGTGATTAGGTATTGGGCCGCGAAGAAGATCACAAACAACTTCAAGTAAGGGATTTAAAAACTGATGCTCTTTCAAATTTGACGGTATAGCAGGACCTGCGCTAGCTTCATACTTTTTCAAGTCCATTCTTTCCAGAACAACTTCACATTTTTGAAGCACGTCTAATTTGGTAGCTGAACTTGGGTTCGTCAAAAGTTCCAAGAGTCTTTTCATTTTAGATGTTTTTTCTGTATCTATGGGTTAATAAAATTGTAAGATCAATAAGTATCAAGGAGAATTTGAGGTAATGATCAACTTACAGCCCTCATTTGTCAGTTTTAAGATCATTCTGTTAAGAGGATCAATCCATTTCCGAAGTTTTTGTATTTTTTCTTTACAAGCTTGAGAAACTTGTTCATCTTGCACAGGACTTGGCACAGCACCACCAATCATCCCAGCAGGTGTATTCAAGGAGCTACTCGGAGAAGGAGCCATACCTACCAAATGAGGCAAATCTCTGTAAAATTATCTTGAATATTTTTGGCATAGTATTTTGTAAAAATTATAGACTCTGGAAAGCTTCCCCAAGCAGCGGATTATTCTAAAATAGAGTTTGAGGAAAATATTTGAAAGTACTTTTACTTAGCACAAGGCCTGCAAACTTATTGAAAAGTTCTGAGGTTTTTGAATGCTCATTGCAGCTGGTAGAATTCCATATTTTTTTCTGGGTTATCAAAATACGGGATAGTATTCTCATGGGATCGTAGTAAACAAAATGGGTAAAAGATGTTACCCATTGATCGAGGTCCACCAAGCATAGCATGAGGATTTGGTGAGGGAACTAGTGCTGGAGATGACACCATTTGATTACTGGAAATTTATATACTCATTAAAACCAAAAATCTCCACAAAGTTTTCTCTGAGTAGTGATCTGTCAAGTGAGATACCTTCCTGGAGCAGCAAGCCCACCTGGACTTGGGACTGAAGGTGAAGGGCTTTGTCCTAAGAACTGGTTGGGTGTCATATTTCTTGGTCCAGGGTATCCACTATTCATTATTTCAACAGGCTAAAAAAGAAGGTTCCACATTTAACATCAAATTTTTCTAATGCTCCGTAGAGTTATGAAGTTCAAAAGTGATCTCATTATCAATGGTAAAATGTGTAAGCTAAGGATGACAAGTTTAATTTAAAATTAGTAAGACGATTAGAAGTATCTCACAACTAATCAAATTACAACTCCACTTTTACCTTCCGCTGGAGATGGCTAAGCTGTTGCTGGGTCATCTGATTAACATTCATTTGCATTGCATTCATTTGATTCATATGCTGCTGCTGCTGTTGTTGCTGTGATGGAGAAGATTGAGATTGCAGTGCTGGGTTCATTGGTCCACCCATCTGATGGTTAACCATCTGATTTTGCATTTGATTCTAAAATATTCGAGTTTTTTTCAGTTCAAACAAAATGGAATTTTACACGGTTAATAAACATGATGAATTTTGACAAACCTGCACAGCTTGTTGCATCTGATTGGGACCCATTTGTGGTCCACTGATTTGTTGCTGTTGTTGTTGGTTGGCTTGCATTGCCATTTGCTGAGACATATTTCCTTGATTCATTTGATTCATTTGAGACATCATAGGGTTTCCTTGCATGTTCTGCATTTGATTCATTTGGTTCATACCCATTTGTTGGTTTTGCAATACATTAATACCTGACATTTTATTGTGAATTGCTTGCTGAATATTCATGGTTTGTCCTGGACGTTGGTTCAAGGTTTGCAACACTAAAATGATTTAGATTTGTTACTGTTAGTCTTTTGATATACTGTTGGGGTAGGTAACATTCTGAGTACTGCATTTAAATGTAGTACTTACAATTAGACGCAATATTTCCACTTGATCCAACAGGCTGTCCTATATTTTGCTGACCTTGATTGGGACCTGGTACCCACATATTGGAATTGATGTTTTCACCTTGTTGAGGTAGTTGTGCACCAATCGAGTCTGTCATACTTTTTTGTACTGCATTAATATTTTTTGCACCCATTGGCCCAGTAACACCTTTACTTCTGGCATCTGTGATATTTTAAAGATCAGCATCCATGTTTCCTGAGATTTGGTTGAGAGGTTAAAATGAAACTTACTTGATTGAATGAAAGCAAGAAGCTTATTCATATACTGAAAATATTCTTCCTGGAAGAAGAATGTAAATTAGATTCTGCAAAAAAGGGATGGTATTCATTTTCTGGAGATTGAACTGAAATTTTTCCCATCCAATAGCTATATTAACTTCAATATTGATCTGTGACAATCAGTGGTCTCACCTTAGACTTGACTCTTGTGAAAACATGATTTTCAAGTTCAGTTGCACTTTTTGACATATGCGCTTGAGTTTGTTGGATATGTTCTTCACTGCAAATAAAATAAAGATTTATCATGCCTGCTCTGACAAAGACTAAATTGGAATAAGATTTAGTATCTTACATTTTCAGAATCATACTTTCACGAAAAGCAGTATTTCTCCAGTCATCTGGTGGGCCAACTTTAGGTAGCTGTGATTGCATTTTCTGGTGGAATAGAGAAAGTTCATCATTTAATGGACTATCTGAACAATTGAAGTGATAATCACGGCATGGATAAATGCAAATAAAAGATTTATTCGATTATGCTGGTCGGAGCGCTCCGACTCTCGGACCTCTCTTTCTAATGCAATGAGTAAGAGAGAGAGGTCCGAGAGTTCGGAGCGCTCCGACCGGTCCAAACCAGCAAAATCGAATAAACAGACTCAAATAGTAATAACAGATGAACACATATAGTTGGACAATGATTGGACTATTCTCCTTACCTTTTGATGTATAACAAAGAATATTGATCAAAGTTTGCACACTTTATCTATGTCAAACTTTTCAATCCGCAAAAATATCCCAAAAACGATTCGGTCAATCCAGAAATGCATCAAGATTTTCAAGAGGAATGGGTAATGCCTCTGATGTGATCGTCACTGTGATGAATCTCGCGATCCAAAATCTGAAAGATCGTATGGAGCAGAAGTCTCAGTGAAGCGACTCTAAACAAAGAATATTCAAGATAAATTTTTCAAAAGGATCCTGATATAAAGCAACAATCAGCAACAATCAACAGTTCACTCGTGGAATCTGGTCAAAATCAAAAGTCTCCATCACCCCTAGCAGACAGCACAATGATCACCTGAATGTAGTTGTGATATGTATCGCTCATATGATCCGAACTGAAGTTGGCAGAATGCAGCGAGACGGATCGCCGCCGGGAAATTTAGAATTCAGCGGTCAGAGTTGAGTGCTCGCGCGTCCGCGAGTATTGCGCAGGGAGATAAAAATGAAACAATCAAAATTAAAAAAACTGGATTTTATTTAACTTCTAAGTTGAACAAAAAAATTTGTGTTGACGACAGAAATGTAATAGTACATCACGTAACAAGGGTGGAAAGTGCGTTTCCCGCACGAGTTTCGTGACGTGAGCGGAACACTTCCACCCGTGTTGCGTATACTACTTTTTGTGCTGAGTGCGGAAAGCTGTCTCGCCTGATCAAAAATAAATTGAATGATCAGACGAAAGCCAATCTAAGCTCATTTGATGGACCCAGGACCAGCCGTAGAATGGCCTTCGCGTAGATCTTTGGAGCTGAAAAGATCGAACATAATCGAGGGCAATCTGGTAGATCAGCGGGGAGCTCTAACTCGAAGAGACTATCCGACCTCAGAATTCGTGTTAAGGTACAGTTGTACACTAAAATGCAAAATATACCAAAATGTCACACAAATCAAAATATACCAAAAGTCGGTGAGGATTTAGTTCAAGTGTTGATGAACACCTACTGTGCAAAATTTCAAAATGATTGACCGTTTTGTTTCAGAGTGGGGTCATCAAAATTCGTCACTTTTAGTATTGCGCTCATGTGGGATCGTCGACTCCCATATCAACGCAATGTTAAAAATAACGAATTTTTTATGGCTACCACTCCGAAACAAAACGGTCAATCATTCTGAAATTTTGCACAAGTGTTCATTAACACTTGAACTAAATCCTCCCAAACTTTGGCGATTTTCTGGTATACAGTGGAATCTCCCTTAACGGATACCTTCTATTAGCGGACACCTCTCAATAACGGACAATTTTTCGCGACCAGCAGAAGTATAATTTTGATTAGCGAACACCTCCGGATAGCGGACAGTTTTGATGCAACCAGAGGTGTCCGTACGACCGAGGATTTCACTGTATTTTCAGCTTTAGTGTACAACTACCTTAAGATGTTTGATTCGAGTCAAAATACATGCTCTGGAGTAGATGATTCCATTTTTTTCCTTTCTTTGTGCTATCGAGTATTTCACGGAACGGTTTTTGAGGCCCTATGGATATGACATTCCGCCCTTATGATCGCTCGCAATAATAATGGAGGTGACTTAGAATTTTCGCCGCGTGGATTCAATCTATTCGCATCATGTCAAAATCCAAATAGTACATTTCGCTTTATGAGTTTGCGGGGTCGTAGCTCTCTTCTGAGCGATTGCTTTTCGGCCCGAGCCGCAACCAAGGGTCGACATAATCGCTCGGAAGCGGTAGACCTCGTGAGCTAGTGAGATGCGAATACCAATTTTGCATTTTTTTTAAGTACCCGAACATCTGAACATCGCAAAATAGTAGATTTTGATACAAGGGCGGGGATGTTGGTTTCGCGACCCGAGCGATGTTTTCCCGGCCCGAGGCTTGGCGGGGGTCGGAATCATCGCTCGGAAGCGGAAACCACCCCGCCCGAGTGTCGAATACTATTTTTTCATCGTCGGCGTGGGTAAGAAAATAAAAAAATGGCTCTTTTCCGCTCAGACGATGAAGAAAGAATTTGTTATTAGGTTAGACGTTGTTGTGCTCGCCTCAAAGCTCAAAGCCTGAACGAATCTGACGAACGATTAACATGTTTTCGTTTTGTTGACAACGCGTTGCTAACGAAATTTTCTACAGTTAAATTGAATTACTTTCATTGGTGTCCATGCAATTAATGCCCACAGACACACTGTCTGCGACAAGGGCCTCTCATGCACGAGAGGCGAAAGGTAGCCACTAGCCACGGATTCGAAATCCGTGCTACGGCCGGGGACACCGAGACCACGTCCCTCACGTCCTAGCGAGAGTAATTCAAAGAATGAAGTTATTGCACTGAATCAGAAATTTAACAGAATTTTAGATTTGAAGCGAAAATATGATTTTAAATTACCTAATTTTCATTCTACCTAATTTATACATAATGATTCAGTTCGTGAACTTCAATTTCATTTCCAAAATTCAAAAATTCAAAATGTACATTTCACATATTTTTGATAAACTAACGAGGGGAGCACCAACCTTGCGGGTCCTGGATCTTGACGAAACTTTGAGAATCTTCTTCTTTTGGTAAGAAATGAAGGTATCCAGAAGGGTTTTGTCCAATGGGGCTCCTATCCTGAAATACAGCCATGAAGGTTAGCATTGTCAGTATATCCATATATGAGTCATTTTAACATGGGCCTATATGGACAATGCTAATTTCCATAGCTGTATCTAGGGATAGGGGGCCCATTGGACGAAACCGTCCTGGATACCTCCATTCCTAACCAGAACAGGAAGATTCTCAAAGTTTCGTCAAGAACCAGAACCCGCAAGGTTGGTGTTGCCCTTGTAAGATTGAAATATCAACTTTTGATAACACAATCTAATTTCAACACATTTAACCATTATTAGAATAATAAATTGAACTTTGAACATTTCTTCTAGGTAGAAATTCAATTACGCTGAAAATAGTTGCTAAAATGAACACCAAACTGATCGAGTACAAAGACAAATTTCATATTCAATTCTCAGCGATCATTTCAAGATCCATTTGTTTAAGTACCAATAGGATTGGTATATTACGCATCTAGACAGTAGTATAAGAGAACGACCCTCCCTCAAAAGGTGATAAGAAATCAATTTAACTCCTTCGTATCTCAGATGCATGCCTCATCTCGTACTTTCTTTCAAATCGCAACAAACTTCAAGGGATCTTTTTCTGTTATTTATTCTACGAATAATGATTAGTATAGGAATACTACAGCTCTCACGAGCCATGAGGTTTTTTTCTGATATCTCAATTACACGCGCACACATATGAGTCATTCTGGAGCAAGCTGGACAAAACCGTCACCAGGAGAGTCTGGGAAAAATCCGCAAAATTTTTTTTCTGTTAGTACTATGTTTGAATAGTACGAAAAAAGTTTTTTCCAGATTTTTTCGGCCCTCCGTGTGGGACTTAAGGCCCATGAAAGGGCCATTTTAGGCCCTTTTTCTGTCCATTTCATATAAATCCTAGTTCCAACAGAATCCAACATATTTCAACGTACTTGGGCGCATTTTTCTCGTAGTGACTTAAACATTAAAGAAAAAAAAAATTGTCCCAGACGAATAAGCCAGCCTGACGACTTCTGCAAGCTATTTATTGAGAGCAAATTTTGGCAATCTCTTCGTCATCTTGTGGGCGACCTAGATCCTACTAGAGAGGAGATATGATTGACTTTTACCAGTGGTCATTTTAAAGGTCTTGAAAAGACCTAAAATTTGCGTACTTGTAAAAGTCAATTTTCACACTTTTTGTTAGAGCTACAGTCGGTACAAATCAAGCTATTTTTGAGAAAGTCAGAAATTTAGGACTCAACTCCAAATATTGTAAAGAGCATATTGCCGGTATATTGTTTACAATAGATGAATAAATAAATAAATAAATAAATAAATAAAAATATATCATTTTTTTCCATCAAACTTGTGCGGAATTGTTCTTTGAGACATCTACTTTCAGTAGAAGAAATTTGGCGGGGTTATTTTTAAAATTTTTTTTTGCCGAGCGTTACAAAATGCCGCATTTTGTCGTTTTAGCAAAGACGGCATCTTTGACCACGGTCACATATGCTCCCATCTCGACTGGTGTACACCAGTCTGTGTGGAAGTACTACCCAAAGTACCCCCAAGTACGTGTGAGAAGTTGCGTGGGGGACGAGCCTCGAGCCAGGCGCGAGGTGTAGGTTCTAATCACCGAGTCAAAAATAGGTATTATTTCGGCTATTTGGGCGTACGCGACCGGGAGCATGATTTTACTTGTTCTGGCTCACAAATGAGATAATGGGCTAAAATGAGGATCCAAACATACACTTTTCCGACTCAAAATCGCCGCCTGAACACAAATTTGAGGTCAGTAGAACGTCGTCTTGTGCCTCAACGGTGTCCGAACCTGTCAAAAGAGTCTAAATTGTTTTGGGACAGGGAGAACATCCTATAGGGCGAAACTGGCTGCGGAATAGAGTTTAGATGGTTATTTCAAGTCGGAAAAGTATATTTGGATTCTCGTGCTAGCCCATTATCTCATTTGTAATCCAGAACAAGTAAAATCATGCTCTCGGTCGCGTACGCCCAAATAGCCAAAATAATGCCTATTTTTGACACGGTAAATAATAGAACCTACAGCTCGCTCCTGTCCGAGGCTCGTCCCCGCAACTTCTTACACGTACTTGGGGGTACTTCGGGGAGTACCCACACAGCATGAGAATCTTCCAGAAACCTTCCTGCAAGCTTTCAGGAAAACCCGGGAAGCTTTCAAAAGAATTTCATTGAAATATATCAGTGAAATGTTCCTGCAAGATTTCATGAAATCCTACAAACACATATCCGTGAATGATCTGTCTGTGGAATCCATAGAGTTGCTTGATAAGTTTCTTAATCATTGTATTGCATGACTTCATCATTCTGACTCGTACTCCAACTCCATTGTGACGTTGAATCCAAAGCTTCATTTTAGATTCATCCTGGTTTTATGAACTCTTTGATGTACGCGACACCTAACCGCGATGAGCCGTCCTCCTGTCTTATATACTAACCAGCGTCTATTGTGAACGCTTGCGAGAAAGCCTGCACGCATCTTTAAATAATCCTCACGTATCAATTACAGACTATTATGCATAGCTGGTCCTGGGTATGTCATGACACATGACAGATCATACCCCATTTCTACGAAGTATTATTCCTCAATTGTGTAACAGAATCCCATTTTTGTCAATTCATGATAATTTATGGAAGTCACGGCTTTGTACTTGATGTAGGAAGCTCTGAATTGATAGTGATGGGAGAAGACTTGATGTTTCCTATTAAGAAAGCCGATGTTCCCAGGAAGATGTCTCGTCACTTCCCGTGAGAAAAGTTTATATGCCCGTGCTTTGTGGCCTCTCTCAAGGGGCTCTTCTGAGTACAAGCCCATCGCTATTCAACTTCCTCAGAAATAGGTATCCGTGAATCAATATTAGATGCAGGGTTGTAGGAATGTAATACCGGTCGTAAAATTCGACGAATCATCTTGCAGTGTCAATACAATATTCTCGGGAGGCCCCGAGGTTCACAACTTCTCCACAAGAAATCACACTCAGAATTGTTGCAATTCTGACCAGGACGCGTACGTCAAAACCCGTGGGATGTATGACTCATTCCATTCTTCATCCGTATTGCTCCTATTTCTTCCAACGATAATATGTAGCCATATCTATGACCCTCCGATTATGGAAAAAACTAAACAGATCTTCCATTCAATAACAGAATCTCCTTATGAAGGAGAAGTTGTGGAGTGTTCACTGCTTACATCTGATGTAACCGATTCATGAAAATATTTGCATTCCGTTATAAATGGGCAAAACTCAGAAATCAGGCCACTTTCGTTGAAAAATTTGGGAATTCTCAATATGGCAATACATACCCGGCAAACTTCTTTTGGGTGAAGTAGTACTCAAACAATGATAAAATAATCGCGTAACTCATTTTGTAGCTTCGCTGCGCACTTGCGGTCGGATAACAAATAATCCTATGCATTCAAATAGGGGCCTCGTGTTACAATCATGCTCATGAGAATACTTCCTCGCAGGAATGAGGTGACCTTGGCATGAGAAAAGTGAGAAAAAAGTCACGATGAACATCATATGATGCTCCCCAATGGCCTCTGTTTCGAAATAGAGATACTCTACAGCGACCGAAATCCACGTCTCCGTCAAATCTCAATTCTTATGAGCCTCGCATTCCTCTCGGGATAGATCTACGATGGGGGCAGTTTGTATATAGGTTCCTGTTCTCCTAGAGATCGAATTTGTTATGAACGAGCCTTGAAGTTACTGGACCGACGGTTCTGGCGAAGCCGGAATGCTTGGTTCAGTCGTCGAATCTGGCACGGCGCCGTTTATAACTCGAGGCCTACTCGCATCTGTGCCTGCGCGTGCTAATCGACAGGCCTGTTGTACGGCGTAGAGCTCGTACACGGTCGCGGTTCGGCTGGCTCTTGGGAATCTGAAATGGCAGCGCGGGCAACGCTTGGGTCCGCTGGAGTCAGACATCGTTCATCGTCCGTCGCAGAGGCGCCGTATACGGTCAGGTCGAGCACTTCTTGTCGTGCGGCGAAGCGTAGGTAAGGACTGAGGTGTGTATTGCGAGACCTTCAGAGGAGGTTGGTATTTCTCAGGGTAGACCTCAATCACGGAACTAGCCCCTCCAGGTATTTTCGTCGGCCGTTCCGGCGAGGACTGGGTCTCCTCCATACGCTGATAAAGCTTGTACTTATAAATATTCGGTATCTGCGGCTGTCTGGAACTACTGGATGGCTGGATCTCTGGATCATTGCTATTGTTACTTGTGAAGGGGCCGGGTTCGTTGGGTTGTTAAGTGCTGAAGCACAATGGAAGGAGTGGTGACAATAAATGTGGCCTTATTAACTGACTCTACATACGACTGGCGTTATGGAAGACCCTATACAGAACTGGCATTATGAAATGCGTTATACAAAATGAGAGTACAGTGCAGGGCTCGTTATGTGGTTACTCGAGCGAGGCTGAGGTTATGGTCTGGGTCTCAAGCCCCAAGTCTGCTGGTCGGCGTCTGTAGGCTCCTTATATAGACGAAAAGACGTCATTAGCTGAGTGGCGTGGTTACGCCCACGAAACCTCTGACTGGTTACTGGTACTGCGTGCGCATCCTCTCCTTGATGCGCCATCATGGATCTGGGCGGTGTCGACTAGTGAAAGGGGGAGGGCTGTTGCCTAATTCGTGCGCGGCCATAATCGATCGAGCGCGTCGTGGATCTGCGCGCTGGAGTCTGGAGTGGAGAGAGAAAGTGTCCTTCTTCTAGGGAGCGTCTTTGATTGGTTGTCGATTGCGTCATCTAATAAGGCCTCCCATCGGTATGCAGCGGCGCCGGGCTTGCTGTTGCTAGGTGGTGGCGTCGGAGTTGCCAAGCGTATGCGACGTTGCCGAGTCTCATGGCCGTATACCGTAATGAGGTCATGGCTGTACAGCGAGTGTTGTTTGTCGACCGCCCCCTTCGGCTGTTGCGATGCTGCATCTCATGTCCTCTTGGCGTTGCTTGGCTTATGCATGTAGCTGTTGCTGGCCCTTGCTTTGGCTTGAGGCTTATCCGATGTCCATTGCCGACGGCTTCTATGCCGTGTATCCGCAGGGAGTTCTGAAATCATGAGTCCCAGTTTGGGACTCGAAAATCATGTCAACAACGTGTTCTCAGACCAACGCGAACGTTGGCTTATGGTTAATTGATCATTTAATACCAATATCCTTATTTAGTCGAGAGCCATCCTTCAGCACAAGACACAACCCTGCGTGAATGCAGATCGTTACTTTATATCTTTGATCACGCGTGGGAACTTTCCGTTACGAAGCACCATCTCGTGTGAATGCGGAATGATAGTTTACATCTTTGACTACACGTAGGAGTCGCTCTTTGGCACAAGGTACGGTCTTGGGTGAATGCGGAATGATAGTTCGCGCTTTGGACTACGTGTGAAAATACCGTTTTCCTCTCATCTTGCAGTACGAATCGAGATTCTTCGAGTTGTATGTCTATGGTTATCCGGGACCGAGAGTTTCATACCTTAACAAATTACACGTAGTTCCAGGTGCAACCGGGTCCTCATTTTCATGTCCCATACGAAAAAGACATTTTTAAGGCTAAATTACGCAGAAGCAATTGTCCTTTCCATCGTGACAACAGCCACCAGGACTTGATGACATGAATGGAACTTAGCTAGATTTATAGGCTTCTTCGTGTTGAATTGGATCCCGTCTCCAGAATTTCATTATTTCTATCGCCCCGATGACAGGATCGTAAGCAAGAGCGATTCTTTAAAATGACAAAAATTTTGTGACAGACCAACAACTTCCATCAGCTCTCGCATCACTTTGCCGTGAGGCAAAAAAAATTCAATTCTCCAAAGTGTGATCAATTACCTATCTGATCACCAGGATGGTTGATCAATCGCCCTTGGACCTACAAGCTAAGGCGTGCACCTGAAAATCGTCGTGACAGCTGAAAAATCGACTTTTCTCACACAACACATCCCGCATCATTGAGCCGAAAACAGATATGGACCTCAAAGCATTCGAAAGTGTCGAAGACGAGTGAATTTTCGAAAATTCCCAGTGGAAGACCTCACTTGTCAAAAAACATGTCTCCTGAGACGTAAAATAGTTCGTAATCACAAAGTCGCCCGAATCCTGGGATTCGCCCATATTTTATGAATATTTCTCCTTTCCTCGTGCATTGAGAGATATCAAACCGAGACGTAAGATCATTATTGTTATGAGCAACCTCGTGGACACAATTCTGATATCCGCGTGATTTCCCGTACATCTTAGGCTCGAATTGATACTCGCAATCTGAAGTCCGGATAAGCGAATCCGAGGCGCCACAATCAATGCGGCGAGTTCGTCATCTATCAGGACTGGCGATTGTGGCGCCTTGGATAAGCTTTTGATAACGTTACGATCCCGCTCCAAAATTCTCACCATGCTCCAGTGAAATCCGCTCGGATTTCCGATGATTTCGACCCTATACTGATTTCAGATCGCATTGACGTGACACAGAGCCACGGGACCGGGACCAGAGTATTTCTTGTGAAATTCACAATGAGCTAGATCGGTTTCAAAGTTGGCAGTAGTACCAGTCCTCTCCTAAAACTTATCCATTTTCGTAGGTTCTGCATGGATTTCAGATGATCCCCGCTAAATATCGTTTTGAGATCGATCTTCAGTGACTCTGCAGAGACACGAGACCGCGCCCAAAATATTTCGAGCACAATACGGGTGTACTTTATGAGTTACCAAGTTGGCAGTAGCACGACTCACCCCCTAGAATTCATCACTTTTCACAGAATTCACAGTTACATTAGATAATCCTGTGCCCAATACCGATCTCAGATAGCACTGCAGTGACACTGAGACATGGGAACTGATGAACATGGAATCCGACGGAATCGCAGTACGATTTCGTTCTAAACCCCATCGTTCCTCGTGGGATCCTCACGGATTTTCGATGATTCTGGGCACAATACCGATCTAGGATCGGACTGCAGATGTTTTGAGCCACAAGACTGGGCCCAAGATATTCCTAGTCGATCTCAAAATGTACTGGATTCTGCATCAAATTGGCAGGAATAGAATTTACTCCCCAGAATTCATGATTCTCAATACGATTTGCAGCTATCCCCGATGATTCTGGGCCCAATGCCGATCTCAGATTGCACTGCAGTGACTCTGAGACATGGGACCGGGCCCAAAATATTCCTCGTCCATTCCAGAATGTACTGGATTCATCATCCAGTCGGCAGTAGTACGATTCTACCTCGAGATCCGCAGATGTTACCGACAATTCTGGGCCCAATACCGATCGCAGATCGCACTGCAGTGATTTTGAGAGACGGTATCCGGCACAAAATATTTCTCTTCCCATTCAAAATGTGCTGTATTGAATTCAAGGGTCGCAGTAGTACGCTTTATATCCTAAGATGTATCATGTTCCGTGGGATCTGCACCGATTTCCGACGATCCGGGGCCCAATACTGGTTTTACATCGCACTGCGGTGGGTCTGAGTGACGGGACTGGGCTCAAAATATTCCTAGTTAATCCCTAGAATGTACTGGACTTCACATGAAGTTGGCAGGAATAGGTTTTACCTCCTAGACTTCATGGTTCTGAATACACTTTGCAGCTATTTCCGATGATTCTGGTCCCAATACCGATCTCAGATCGCACTGCAGTGGCTCTGAGACGTGTGACTGGGCCCAAAATATTTCCAGTCAATTTCAAATTGTACTGGATTCATTATCCAGTCGGCAGTAGTACGATTCACCTTCTAGAATTTATCTCATTCTGTGGGATCCAGCTGGAAATATATACGTATCTCGATGCGCGGCTTGGTGCGTATTGGGGCACGTATGGCGCAGCGTAATGCAGCGCGCAGTGTAGTGCGGAGAATCTGGGTCGATAATCCCGGGCGTCCGAATACGCATCTCCATACGTGCCAACGCTTCGGAGTGAAAGTATATTGTTGACACCCAGCTGTGGGCCGTGGGCCGCAGGCGAGCGGGGAAGCTTTATATACAGTATGTGTCGGAATAGGTGTACATACCGCAACTGGGGTATAGATGGCATTTTGTAATTTCGTTGGGAAATATCAAAATTTTTTGTAATAGCTCTCATTTTTTGTAACTTTTAATTGAAAATGCCTTTCAAATCATTACATTTGTAATGCTTTGAAGGGGGTGCCAACTTCGCACGCGTAATGATTTACCCTTAATCATTACACAACAAACAAGCGTCTGCTGTGTTATGATTAGAGTGAGGGCCATCGAGGTTAAGCTACGATCCTTATCGTTTTTCTGTAAAGGATAATGAAATTATTACTGTTTCGCGGTAATGGTGGTGATGAGAGTGATTGCAAGTGCGCGAGTGTTGATTCTTTTGTGGGCGTGCGGGCATTGGTTTAGCTGCGGATTAGGCTGCGGAGCAAATGATGCAGATCATCAACATTGAATGCCATCATCGTCGTCCACGTGTTGCAGATTGCCTCCCCTAGAAAAGAGCTTCTGCGTCCTGGCTGTGATTTGTACGACAGATTCTCTGTTGCGACACAATTCTCAAAATTCATTCAGCACACGCGACTGATCACTCCCGTGGCGTTTTTGTGCGGGCATCCGCTCAGTCATACACAAGTCCTGTGCCGTTTTCAGAAGTGCAATACTCGCGTGTGCTAATAATAATATCTCTCGCGTGCGCTAAGCTTATTACTCGATTTTAGCGTACGATAAAGTTGCCTTTCGCGTGCGCTACAATTCATGGTGTATACTTCCAGGGAATTAGCGTACGCGAAAATTAAACTCTGCATAGTAGCGCACGCCAAAGGCGACTTAAGGGGATGTCGGAGTCTCACGGCATTAACGAAAAAACACTTTACGCAATGGTTTCTACATCAATTAAGACGATGGTGGTCGCAAATGATTCGGAATTTCTTCAAGAATCGGCCTCTGGTACAACCTATGGAAATAAAACTCTCCCTCGCTCTTGGAGTGAACCAGGAAATGCGCGATATTGCGAGTATGATTCTCAGAGATCGCGACCTTGCACCTTAGATCGATTCTTATGACAGATAGAGACGATAGTTCTTATCATTCACACCAGAGGCCGATTTCTGAAGTAATCCCGAATCTTTTGCGACCACCCCCATCTCAATCGGTGTAAAAATGATTGCATGAAGTCTTTTCTCGTTCCCCGCGAGACTCCGACATCCCCTTAAGTGTACGCTAAAATTGAGTAATAAGCTTAGCGCACGCGAGAGATATTATTATTAGCACACGCGAGTATTGCACTTCTGAAAACGGCACAGGACTTCTGTATGACTGAGTGGATACCCGCACAAAAACGCCACGGGAGTGATCAGTCGCATGTGCTGAATGAATTTTGAGAATTGTGTCGCAACAGAGCGTCTGTCGTAAATATCACAGCAGGACGCAAAGCTCTCTTTTAGGGGAGGCCGTCTGCAACACGTGGACGACGATGATGCAGGCATCCAATGTTGATGATCTGCATCATTTGCTCCGCAGCCTAATCCGCAACTGAACCGATGCCCGCACGCCCACAAAAGAATCAACACTCGCACACTTGCAATCACTCTCGTCACCACCATTACCGCAAAACAGTAATAATTTTATTATCCTTTACAGAAAAACGATAAGGATCGTAGCTTAACCTCGATGGCCCTCACTCTAATCATTACACAGCAGACGCTTGTTTGTTATGTAATGATTAAGGGTAAATCAACACGCGTGCGAAGTTGGCACCCCCTTCAAAGCATTACAAATGTAATGATTTGAAAGGCATTTTCAATCAAAAGTTACAAAAAATGAAAGCTATTACAAAAAATTTTGATATTTCCCAACGAAATTACAAAATGCCATCTATACCCCAGTTGCGGTATGTACACCTATTACGACACATATTGTATATAGTGCATGCCACGTGATATTTCGTTCGCGCGCCTATTGCATGTGCCCATACTGCCCATACGCGTCCCAATACACGTTCCAATACGTGCCTTGACCAGCTATATGAAACCAACTCAGCTATGCAACTCTTGCCTTTGACCGATAGGTGGCTGCTATGTATTGATCCTGCACGAGAATTTTTCATGATTTCTGACATACTCTCATCTGAGATTCTCCAAAAATAGGGAGACTGATGAGCGATTAGAGAACGGAGTTTCACATGCGCGTTCACCGAGTGAACAAGGTGAAGTGATAGATCGCGTCAACTGACTATCACGCGCTTGACAGTGTGTTACCCTCGCGGAAAGACTCATATACCGAAGCTTGTAGGGGCCGCTGTTCGCGGTTCTGCGAGCAAGGCAGATCGCGCCCCGCATCGATGCGATTTTCGGGTCCCGCGCCTCGCGTGCGAGCTGCGGTAAGAAATCCCGCACATGTTGCGCGGAGAGTTTCATTTCGTTGGAAAATTTCTGAAATCATCTAAAAATAGTATCAGGCAGGTCTACAAGCACCGTTTCGATGTGATCAGAGTAACTTGGATGTGACGTATTTGTTGCAGAGACTCAGATAATTAGCGTTCAGGAGCGGTAGACGATCTCGTAGCAGACGGATGTTTTTTTCTTGTGGTCGAGCCTTTTTAAATTTCTTTGCTTTCATAATATTGGATCAGTCAGTGACATACATTTTACATGTACACATATAAACTAACTTATTGTAGGTGATAATATCGAATACAAATTTTAAAAATTTCATCATCTCAAAAAATCATGATGCATGGGATCGAAGGATGCATTTTTCTGTGACTTCTTAAGGATCACACACTCTCATATTTTTGGCTCTGTCTGCTTTTTCTCTATCACATCAAGGACACGGTGTTGAGTTTGGAACTTGTCAGCTAGAAACTTTGATAGAGAAAAAGCAGACAGAATCGAAAATATGAGAGTGTGTGATCCTTAAGAAGTCACAGAAAAATGCATCCTTCGATCCCATGCATCATGGTTTTTTGAGATGGTGAAATTTTTAAAATTTGTATTTGATAATATTATCACCTACAATAAGTTAGTTTATATGTGTACATGTAAAATGTATGTCACTGACTGATCCAATATTCTGAAAGCAAAGAAATTTAAAAAGGCTCGACCACAAGAAAAAAACATCCGTCTGCTACGAGATCGTCTATCGCTCTTGAACGCTATAATTATCTGAGTCTCTGCAACAAATACATCCAAGTTACTCTGATCACATCGAAACGGTACTCTTGTAGACCTGTCCGATACTATTTTTAGATGATTTCAGAAATTTTCCAACGAAATGAAACTCTCCTCGCAACATGTGCGGGATTTTTTACCGCAGCTCGCACGCGAGGCGCGGGACCCGAAAATCGCATCGATGCGGGGCGCGATCTGCCTTGCTCGCAGAACCGCGAACAGCGGCCCCTACAAGCTTCGGTACTTATATCCTGTGCCACTAGTATACAACATCAGCATAAAGCCCTCTAGCCTCCCAGGAGGCGGAGGCAAATTCAACGATGACCCGATGGACGACGATAACCAGCGCACCGACGCCATCTCTTCCACGGGTGCTGTAACCAACCACAGCATCCAAGGGGCGGCAATCGAACGACTCGACGATGATGTGGATAAAGACGGCTTCCGACGACCCAAGAGTACAAGGAAGCGCAACTCATCGGACACCGCTTCGATTGGCTCCAACAACAAAGCGGCGAAGACCGACCGCAACAACCGAGGTATGAGTGACATACTCCCCACCCGAAATCGATTCTCGATCCTAACTGACCAAACCCCTGCTCAACCAGAGCCTGCAAAAAAGACCCCAAGAATCACCCCCATCAACGTAAAAATAGATGAACTGAAGTTTCCATCCACCATACTGAGAGATATCCTGAAAAAACTCAAATTCAAACCTGTGGTTCGTAAAAACCGTGACCAATATATGTCTGTGAATGTTGCATGCCTTGATGACTATAGAGCCCTTCTGAAGGCTCTGGATGGGCAGAAATTTGAATATTATCTTTTCAACTCGCCGGAATCTGAACCACCGGTGAAGTACGTGATAAGAGGCCTCCCCTCGAACATGCCAATAGATGAGATAAAATCCGAACTCATTGAAGAGGGTCTTGACGTTATTGATGTTGCCCGGATGACCCGAGGGTCCGGGGCTAGCAAATCACCGCTGCCTTTATACTTGCTCACTCTCAAGAAAAGTGATGGTCTTAGCAAAGCTCTGGATGAGGTTAGAACTATCCAAATCCTTAGAGTCAGATTCGAACCGTACATCAAACCCAAAAAGCCAGTTCAATGTTTCAATTGCCAAGGATTCAATCACGTTAGTGAATTTTGCCATTCCAGCCCTAAATGCGTAAAGTGCGGTGTAGCACATGAGTCCAAAGAATGTGAGAAGCCTTTAGAGGAAAGCAGAGTTAAATGTGCTAATTGTGGTGATAACCACACGGCAAATTACAAAGGTTGCAACACCTATAAAATTCATTCTGATATGATAAAGAAACGTGCCAAGAAGTCAGAGGAACGCACACCTCAGTCGAACGCTCGCAAGACCTTCAATATGAACGATGAAAATTTTCCCAAACTAAAGAGCATAAACACCCCACGTGTAAGTCCAAGCTCAGCTAAGACCACCACCTCGAGAAGAGTGACGGAAAATGTCAACTTCTCACAGATGGTTCAGAATTCGACCCCAATACACGAGACGGCGCATCACATGCCAAGCAAGGCTAGCTATGACCGCGGATCCCGTCAAAGAGATCCGCAAGCCGTGGCATTCAAAAAACTTGTCGACCTCATTCAAAGAGGTTCAGCTCTTCCTATGCAAATCGCGAAACGCGAAATTCCTCTAGCAGATGCTATGGAAAAAACCCGAGAAATTCTTGGCATGATGATCAGCGTCTCGGTAGAATATGCATATCCCAATGGCAAATAAAAAGCTGAACATTTGCGCATGGAATTCGAACGGTCGGTTGGCTGAGAAGAAACCAGAGATTGAGGCCCTCTTAGTAAAATACGAGGTTGATATATTGCTCCTCAGCGAAACGCTTCTTTCCGAGAAGAAGAACTACAACATTGCCGGTTACAGAACATATCATAGTAACTCATCCAGAGGTACTGCGGTACATGGTGCAAAGGAGATATGGTGTGTTCAATTCGCAGACGCGTTTTCGACTCCGTTTACGCATCCCCTGACGGCAGCCATTTTGACTGTTGACAGAAGCAGAAGACGGCGCGCCGCGTAGCCGGAGTCGCTCGTGTTGTTTCTCGCAATTGAGAATCACTCTTGTTTTTGATGTTAATACCAAAGAAATGCCTTTCTGTAACGTGTATTCTTGTCATAATCAGAGCAAAAGTTCAAACAAAGATGGGAAAATTCGTTTTTTCAATATCCCAGATGATGCAGATATAGCCAAAAAATGGATTGAGTTTTGTGGTCGTGATGAGAGCAAACTCAAAGAAAGTAAGTTCGTAATGTATGCTATTCTTCATCAGACATTGGCTCAAGTTATTCTATTATACTCCAATTATCAACATCTTTAGTTCGAGTGTGCTCAGCTCGTTTTGACCCGGAGTTACTGATAAGGCCCCCAGCACAATATTATGATAAGCCTCCAAGAGCGTCACTAGAAAACTTATTTGGATATTACTCAGTTATGAAAATAAGATAAAAAGAGTTGCCAGATCGATCACATATTTCTATTAGCTTCACGATCTACCTCAACACTAGGTCAATTTCAAATGAACAGTAATTCCCTCTGCCGCTCTCATTGGCTGGAGAGCCAATATGGCAGCTGGCCAGGGGAAAAATCTGATTGGTCGAGAGTTCACGCTGCGCGTGAACACACCATATCTCCTTTGCACCATGCTGCGGTAATTGCTAGGGAAAGCCTCCAGCATTTTAAAATTCCCATTAGAGTTGAAAATTTAGAGGCAACCGCCATTGTTATCAAGTCACGTGGCTCCGAGATAGCTGTCGTTTCCACCTATAATTCCCCGACTGTTAAGTTCCATAAGCCTGACTACAATAAAATCTTCAAACTTAGAAATTCAGTTATCACGGCTGCCGATTTCAACGCCAAGCACACCAGCTGGGGGAGTAGAGTAGTCAATGACCACGGCAGACAATTACGACAATACACTATTGACCAAAACAAACACGTACACGAACCGAACGAATTCGCACACTACCCGTACAACAAGAAACTCAAACCTGACATCATTGACTTTGCCATGTCAAAAAACATCGCATACACAACAAATGTCACCACGCTTCATGAACTAGACTCGGACCACCTGCCTATTCTAGTCACGATAGACTTAGATGCCACATTTTACACCCCTCAGCCTAAATACAACTTCACCAAAACAGACTGGGACATCTTCAGAACACACATTACTGAGAACTATCCCGAAAAACCCAAGCTCGACACGAAACAGCACATAAACACAGAAATACAAAAGTTTACTGACACAGCCAACAAGGCTATTGAACTCTCTACGCCCCTACATGAGCAAGGCAGAAAACAGTCAAAGCCACTTCCTCCGGAAATCCTGAAATTAATAGATAGACGAAACGAGCTGCTCCGTTATAATCGAGACAAACAAAATTTCCACATCAAATCAGAGATCAATAAACTCCGCCGGGAGATCTCCTTGAGTATTAGAAAATTTCGATGTGACTCCTGGACTGGAGCACTGAAAAAACCTCAATATTAAAGATAACAGCTTAAGGCATATGACCAAGAAGCTGACCAGGCAGCAACCTAGCATCCCGCCACTCAAAAACGACCAAGGAAATCTCCAATTTTTCTCCCCTAAGGATAAAGCGAATAGGTTGGCGGAGACCTTCGCTAAAACATTTACGCCGCATGACTTTCCATCTTCCCGAGCTTTCACCCAGGAAACCGACAGTTTTGTACATGACTTTTCACAAGATAGATAAAATTAATCTCAACGAAGTTAAAGCTTTCTTTCGACGAGCCAAGCCGAATGAAGCCCCTGGCCCTTACAAAATTTCAAACTTCGTACTCAAAAGGCTTCCGCATGTAGGATTCCGTGTATTGACTGAAATCTATAATGCATGCATCAAACTCAACTACTTCCCGGACGAATGGAAAGAAGCCACGATTCTTGTCTTTCCTAAGCCAGGCAAAGACCTGACTCAATTCACGAGCTATCGCCCCATCAGCTCACTAAATACCATGAGTAAAGCATTTGAGTCTTACCTAATTACTAGATTACACTGCGAGATCAGTGAAAATGCTGCGATTAGACCGCGGAGCAGTTTGGGTTTCGAGCGGGCCATTCGACACAGCATCAAATCCTCAGGAATACTGAGCGAATTACGGAACTTTTCAACTGGAAACGCGACACCGGCGCGGTCCTTCTAGACGTCGAAAAAGCCTTTGATAGCGTTTGGATAAATGGTCTCTTACGTAAACCCATCGAAGCCGGTATCAACAAAAAACTTATACTACTCTTGGCCTCATATCTCAAAAACCGAAAATTCAGAGTCAGACTGAACAATTTCGAATCGGAACTCTTCGATATCAAAGCAGGAGTCCCACAGGGAAGCCTTCTTGGACCTATTCTATTCACCTTCTATATCAATGATATGCCTTCAACCGAAAATGTCGAGATCGGAATTTACGCGGATGATACGATTCTAACAGCAACGTCACTCAGGAGAGAAAAGATCGTTAGGCTTCTAAATAACGCTCTTGATAACATCAGCGCCTGGTGCGAAAAGTGGCGCATCAAAATCAACGCAGGAAAACCAGAAGCCATTTTATTCTCTAAGAAGCAAGCATCAACCTCAGACCTCGACCCTCCGAAGTTCAATGGCGTAGATGTTCAGTGGAAAGACTCGGTCAAATACCTAGGAGTCATTCTGGATAGAAAACTCACATTTTCCAAACACACGACACATGCACGGAATAAAGCAGTTGGCTCTTTGAGTAAATTATATCCCATTCTGAAAA
Source organism: Eretmocerus hayati (assembly GCA_029851415.1). Lineage (NCBI taxonomy): Eukaryota > Metazoa > Arthropoda > Insecta > Hymenoptera > Aphelinidae > Eretmocerus > Eretmocerus hayati. The sequence goes on along the minus strand of CM056741.1, from coordinate 30,104,791 downwards.
GACATTCAGAATTGGATATTAAAAACGGTGTGATAATTTATAAAATGCTCATAAGACCCGTTCTCACCTATGCTTGCACCGTTTGGGGTGGAGCGTCCAAATCAAGTCTGAAAAAACTGCAAGTTATTCAAAACAAGACACTCAGAAACATTGTCGATGCACCAATGTACACCAAGAACTCCCTCATACATAAAGAACTGAAGATTGAATCATTAACCGATTACATCAAAGTTACAGCAAAGAACTTCTACGACAGCACCGCGGAGTCGGACCACGAGCTGATAAAAAACCTAGGTTCCTATTCTTACGATCCTCGGGATGAGTACCCGAAGCCAAACCACTTCCTACACGAGTAAACATACTTAGCACACACGTGCTCAAGCACGCACGCACACGCACACACACACACACACACACACACACACACACACACACACACACACACACACACACATACACACACAAGCACTCAACAGTATGAATGAACAGCAAGAAACACACCGCATAACTACACGGAATGAATGAAGTATGAATGTGACCAGCCAGCACTAACAGTTCCGACAATCTAATCAAATCCACTCTGTATCACCTAGCCACTCAGTTCCCCCAGCCCCGTATGATAGTGCAAACTGCCAACTGGTAAAGCAACGAACATCCTCCTCCTTCGATATTCCCTTCCCAATTCCCTATGGAGAGGTCACGAGTCATCTGTGCACCCGCTACGCGCGTCTTTTTTGCCGCACATATCGAGTCCACAGGAGATGAACCCACTTAGCCTGGGACGGATCTCACAGGTTGCGGCGACGGAGGGGGCCGCACCACCTCTCCCATTTCCCATTTGCCATTCCAAAAATAGGCCATGAAGTCCTCTTATCACTTTGAGGGTGATAACGTTTGATCTAATAGAATGTCATATTACCTGATCAAACGTTATCACCCTCAAAGTCATAAGAGGACTTCATGACTTATTCTTGGAGAATCTCAGATGAGAGTATGTCGGAAATCATGAAAGATTCTCATGCAGGATCAAAAACGTAGCAGCCACCTATCGGTCAAAGGCATGAATTGCATAGCTGAGTTGGTTTTATATATAGCTGGTCGAGGCACGTATTGGAATGTGTATTGGAACGCGTATGGGCACATGTATACGGGCGCGTGAACGAAATACCACGTGGCATGCACTATATATATATAAAGCTTCCCTGCTCGCCTGCGACCCACGGCCCACAGCTGGGACTCACCATTACTTTCACTCCAAAGCGCTGGCACGTATGGAGATGCGTATTGGGACGCCCGAGATTATCGACCCGGATCCTCCGCGCTACACTGCGCGCTGCAATACGCTGCGGCATACGTGCCCCAATACGCACCAAGCCGCGCATCGGGATATGTATATATTTTCAGCTGGGGATCCGCAAATGTTACCGACATTTCTGGGCCCCATATGGATCGCAGATCGCACTGCAGTGGATTTGAGACACGGGACCGGGCAGAAAATATTTCTCTTCCTATTCAAAATATGTATCGGTTTCAAGGGTCGCAGTGGTACGATTCCCATCCTGTGATGTATCATTTTCCGTGGGATCCGCACGGATTTTCGACGATCCGGTGCCCAATGCTGGTTTTACATCGTACTGCGGTGGGTCTAATTGACGGGACAGGGCTCAAAATATCCCTAGTCGATTCCAAAATGTACTGGATTCCACATGAACTTGGCAGGAGTAGGATTTACCCCTAGACTCCATGATTCTAAATACGATTTGCAGATATTTCCGATTATTCTGGGCCCAATACCGATCTCAGATCACACTGCAGTGACACTTGGTGTGCAAAACCATCCTAGTCCTTATTGATCAATCAAAAACCACCAAATGTCAAAGAGTAGAGGACAATTCAAATTATCAATCATATCGCACTGCAGTGACTCTGAGACATGGGACCGGGCCCAAAATATCCTCTGATGAACACGAAATCCGAAGGAATCGCTTACGATCTGACAGTAGTACGGTTTCCGTTCTAAACTTCATGATTTTGCACGATCCATGTAGGATCCGCACGGATTCCGGCTAAATCCGACCCGATATTGATACCAGATTTTACTGCAGTGGTTCTGAGCTGCACGAGACTGGGACCAAAATATTTATAGTCAATTCCAGAATGTACTGGATTCATCATCTACTTGGCAGTAGTACGATTTGCTCCCTAGAATTCATCATTTTCTGTAGGATCCGTAGAAGTTTCCGACAATTCTGGGCTCAATGTAGATCGCAGATCGCACTGCAGTAATTGTCGGACACGGGACCGGGCCCGAAATACTCCTAGCTGGACTCAGAATATCCTGAATCCATTCTTAAGTTGGCAGGGGTAGGATTCACGCCCTCGAATCAATCATCCTCTATAGGCTCTGCGCTGATTTGCGAGTACTCTCACCCAAATATTAGTCCCCGATCGCACTGCAGTAGTCCTTAGACACGAGAATGTGTCCAAGAATTCACTTGCAAATTTTCTTCGGGGTCCGCACGGATTTCCGATGATTTTGGCCCAATCTCGATTGCAGATCACACTGCCGTGATTCGGAGGCATGACACTGGGTTCAAAATATTCAACGTTGGACTTGTATCGTGATGGAATGGTACTTACCTCGGTGGTACGATTAAAGAAAAAAATTCCACTATTCTTCATCGGATCGACTGTACTTTACGACGATACTGAGCTCAATATGCATCTGAAATTTCTCTGCAGCAATTTTCAGATGCAGGATTCGGCTAGAAATTCCTGTCTGTGATCCTAGATTGTATCGTATGTATGCCTGATTCCTCAGTTAAGGAATGAGCAGTTTCTAGAGATAATCATGAGCACTTTAGCTCGGAGGCACAATCATGTGTCTCAAGATGATATTTGTGATTTTGACGATAGCAATTTATTCAAGAAGATTATCAGTAGCATAACATTAGAACCTGCTACTTTCATCTTATTCTATGACTTCGGCACCGATGGAGCTCTTCTGACCCGGAGTGGCAAGAGAGGTTTTTGGCCACTTCAAGTAATTTTGAATGACCTCCCACCCAAATTAAGGCTCAGATTCGTCTTATTGCTGGGAGTTTTACTCATACCGACAGAGTCAGACAATGATCTCATCAATCTGTTCTTAACTCCATTCATCGCTCAACCCCGATATCCGTACTACTCTGGTATAACAGTTGACTACAAGGGAACGAAGATTCGACTGCGATTCTGTCCTCTGAATATTCTAGTAGATTCTGTAGGCCGTCCAATCATGCAGAATCGAATCCAGCATACTGGCTACGCAGGTGACAATTGGTAATATCATCCAGGAATACACTTTTACAAGCTGGGTATGAGATACCCTATCCTTGAAGTAGATCCCGAGCTGCGGACTCATGAGAGCCATTTTCGAGATATTCAATTAGTTGAAGAGAAATTGAGAGTCAGGAATGCTGGGAATGTCAGACCTAAGCGAGCTAAAAATTCGAGAGAGACTACTTCAATGGGAGCCAAGGACCTACCGTCCTTTTGCAAGTACCCCATCATGATATAGTTTGGTCGTTTTCTTATGAATATTCACATGGATCATGTCTGGGGATAGACCCTCAAATTTGGAATTTGTGGCGTGATTTTGATAAACTCTCAGCTACTGGTGTGAAAGCTATACAAGTTTGACTCTCAAATATAAGGCCAAATCGGTCCATTCACCGATTACAGCTACCAATTTCTGATCGTAAGGAATGGAAGGCTTCTCTAACAAGATCCTGGATCTTGTTCTACAGTCTCCCTTGCTTGTATAGTATTCTCCCGGAGGAAGATTTTGAACATTACAAACTGTTCGTTAGAGTACTTTTTACACTCTTAAAAACGAGAATCACTAAACCAGAACTGCAGCAGTGTAAAATTGACAGTCTGAGATTCGCGGGACAGTATCAACTCTTTTATGGAGCACAATTCATCACCTCAAATGTTCACGTTTTGCTACACGCAGTTGACTTAGTAGGAAATTGTGGCCCTTCATGGACCAAGTCAGCTTTCCTACAAGAAAGTAATATCTATTCATTGGAGCAATTTGTAACTGGTTCAAATGGAATGGATTTCTAGATGGCTAAGAAATCTCTCTTGTTGCTCCACCTAAAAATAGCGCACCATCTCACGGAAATATCCCCTAGTGCCGACGAGTTTTGTGGCGAAGTATTCATAAGGAAAAGATTGTCCATATTCAGTCGAGATGATGAAACCAAGACAGTTTTCATTGGCAAAGCTCGGAAAGTGATTAAGAATCGGAAAAGCTATGAATCATACGATAGATGCATTTTCAAGAGTGGAGTCGCTTTGTTGTTGGAGCCAACCGAAGCGGTGTCCGATGAGTTGCGCTTCCTTGTACTCTTGGGTCGTCGGAAGCCTTCTTTATCTACATCATTGTCGGGTCGTTCGACTGCCGCCCCTTGGATGCTGTGGTTGGTTGCAGCACCCGTGGAAGAGATAGTAGCGTCGGTGCGCTGGTCATCGTCGCCCATCGGGACGTCATTGAATTTACCTCCGCCTCCTGGGAGGCTAGAGGGCTTCATGTTGATGTTGTACACTAGTGGCATAGGATATAAGTCTTTCCGCGAGGGTAACACACTGTCAAGCGCGTGATAGTCAGTTGACGCGATCTATCACTTCACGATGTTTACTCGGTGAACGCGAATAAGAAAACTCAATCTACCCCTCTTCGAATCATCAGATCATCTCCGTGCCCGCTGGAAGTCGTGGGAAATGGGAAATGGGAGGGATGGTGCGGCCCCCTCCGTCGCCGCAACCTGTGAGATCCTTCCCAGGCTAAGTGGGTTCATCTCCTGTGGACTCGATATGTGCGGCAAAAAAGACGCGCATAGCGGGTGCACAGATGATTCGTGACCTCTCCATAGGGAATTGGGAAGGGAATATCGAAGGAGGAGGATGTTTGTGCTTTACCGGCTGGCAGTTTGCACTATCATACGGGGCTGGGGGAACTGAGCGGCTAGGTGAAACAGAGTGGATTTGATTAGATTGTCGGAACTGTTAGTGCTGGTTGGTCACATTCATACTTCATTCATTCCGTGTAGTTATGTGGTGTGTTTCTTGCTGTTCATTCATACTGTTGAGTGCTTGTGTGTGTGTGTATGTGTGTGTGTGCGTGCGTGCTTGAGCACGTGTATGCTAGGTATGTTTACTCGTGTAGGAAGTAGTTTGGCCTCGGGTACTTATCCCGAGGATCGTAAGCATAGGAACCTAGGTTTTTTATCAGCTCGTGGTCCGACTCCGCGGTGCTGTCGTAGAAGTTCTTTGCTGTAACTTTGATGTAATCGGTTAATGATTCAATCTTCAGTTCTTTATGTATGAGGGAGTTCTTGGTGTACATTGGCGCATCGACAATGTTTCTGAGTGTCTTGTTTTGAATAACTTGCAGTTTTTTCAGACTTGATTTGGACGCTCCACCCCAAACGGTGCAAGCATAGGTGAGAACGGGTCTTATGAGCATTTTATAAATTATCACACCGTTTTTAATATCCAATTCTGAATGTCTTTTCAGAATGGGATATAATTTACTCAAAGAGCCAACTGCTTTATTCCGTGCATGTGTCGTGTGTTTGGAAAATGTGAGTTTTCTATCCAGAATGACTCCTAGGTATTTGACCGAGTCTTTCCACTGAACATCTACGCCATTCAACTTCGGAGGATCGAGGTCTGAGGTTGATGCTTGCTTCTTAGAGAATAAAATGGCTTCTGATTTTCCTGCGTTAATTTTGATGCGCCACTTTTCGCACCAGGCGCTGATGTTATCAAGAGCGTTATTTAGAAGCCTAACGATCTTTTCTCTCCTGAGTGACGTTGCTGTTAGAATCGTATCATCCGCGTAAATTCCGATCTCGACATTTTCGGTTGAAGGCATATCATTGATATAGAAAGTGAATAAAATAGGTCCAAGAAGGCTTCCCTGTGGGACTCCTGCTTTGATATCGAAGAGTTCCGATTCGAAATTGTTCAGTCTGACTCTGAATTTTCGGTTTTCGAGATATGAGGCCAAGAGTAGTATAAGTTTTTTGTTGATACCGGCTTCGATGAGTTTACGTAAGAGACCATTTATCCAAACGCTATCAAAGGCTTTTTCGACGTCTAGAAGGACCGCGCCGGTGTCGCGTTTCCAGTTGAAAAGTTTCGTAATTCGCTCAGTAATCCTGAGGATTTGATGCTGTGTCGAATGTCCCGCTCGAAACCCAAACTGCTCCGGTCTAATCGCAGCATTTTCACTGATCTCGCGGTGTAATTTAGTAATTAGGCAAGACTCAAATGCTTTACTCATGGTATTTAGTAAGCTGATGGGGCGATAGCTCGTGGATTGAGTCAGGTCTTTGCCAGGCTTAGGAAAGACAAGAATCGTGGCTTCTTTCCATTTGTCCGGGAAGTAGTTGAGTTTGATGCATGCATTATAGATTTCAGTCAATACACGGAATCCCACATGCGGAAGCCTTTTGAGTACAAAGTTTGGAATTCTGTCAGGGCCAGGGGCTTTATTTGGCTTGGCTCGTCGAAAGAAAGCTTTAACTTCGTTGAGATTGATTTTATTTATCTCGAGGTCCTCATTGCCCGAGTTTTCTTGTAGAAAATCATGTACAAAACTGTCGGTTTCCTGGGTGAAAGCTCGGGAAGATGGAAAGTCATGCGGTGTAAATGTTTTAGCGAAGGTCTCCGCCAACCTATTCGCTTTATCCTTAGGGGAGAAAAATTGGAGATCTCCTTGGTCATTTTTGAGTGGCGGGATGCTAGGTTGCTGCCTGGTCAGCTTCTTGGTCATATGCCACAGGCTGTTATCTTTAATATTAAGTTTTTTCAGTGCTTCATTCCAGGAGTCACATCGGAATTTTCTAATACTCAAGGAGATCTCCCGGCGGAGTTTATTGATCTCTGATTTGATGTGGGGATTTTGCTTGTCTCGATTGTAACGGAGCAGCTCGTTTCGTTTATCTATTAATTTCAGGATTTCCGGAGGAAGTGGCTTTGACTGCTTTCTGCCTTGCTCATGTAGGGGCGTAGAGAGTTCAATGGCCTTGTTGACTGTGTCAGTAAACTTTTGTATTTCTGTGTCTATGTCCTGTTTCGTGTCGAGCTTGGGTTTTTCGGGATAGTTCTCAGTAATGTGTGTTCTGAAGATGTCCCAGTCTGTTTTGGTGAAGTTGTATTTAGGCTGAGGGGTGTGAAATGTGGCATCTAGGTCTATCGTGACTAGAATAGGTAGGTGGTCCGAGTCTAGTTCATGAAGCGTGGTGACATTTGTTGTGTATGCAATGTTTTTTGACATGGCAAAGTCTATGATGTCAGGTTTGAGTTTCTTGTTGTACGGGTAGTGTGTGAATTCGTTCGGTTCGTGTACGTGTATGTTTTGGTCAATAGTGTATTGTCGTAACTGTCTGCCGTGCCCATTGACTACTCTACTCCCCCAGCTGGTGTGCTTGGCGTTGAAATCACCAGCCGTGATAACTGAATTTCTAAGTTTGAAGATTTTATTGTAGTCAGGCTTATGGAACTTAACTGTCGGGGAATTATAGGTGGAAACGACAGCTATCTCGGAGCCACGTGACTTGATAACAATGGCAGTTGCCTCTAAATTTTCAACTCTAATGGGAATTTCAAAATGTTGAAGGCTTTCCCTAGCAATCACCGCAGTACCTCTGGATGAGTTATTATGATATGTTTTGTAACCGGCAATGTTGTAGTTCTTCTTCTCGGGGAGAAGCGTTTCGCTGAGGAGCAATATATCAACCTCGTATTTTACTAAAAGAGCCTCAATCTCTGGTTTCTTCTCAGCCAACCGACCGTTCGAATTCCATGCGCAAATGTTCAGCTTTTTATTCGCCATTGGGATATGCATATTCTACCGAGACGCTGATCATCATGCCAAGAAGTTCTTGGGTTTTTTCCATAGCATCTGCTAGAGGGATTTCGCGTTTCGCGATTTGCATAGAAAGAGCTGAACCTCTTTGAATAAGGTCGACAAGTTTTTTGAATGCCGCGGCTTGCGGGTCTCTTTGATGGGATCCGCGGTCATAGCTAGCCTTGCTTGGCATGTGATGCGCCGTCTCGTGTATTGGGGTCGAATTCTGAACGATCTGTGAGAAGTTGACATTTTCCGTCACTCTTCTCGAGGTGGTGGTCTTAGCTGAGCTTGGACTGACAGGTGAGTTGTTTATGCTCTTTAGTTTGGGAAAATTTTCATCGTTCATATTGAAGGTCTTGCGAGCGTTCGACTGAGGTGTGCGTTTCTCTGACTTCTTGGCACGTTTCTTTATCATATCAGAATGAATTTTATAGGTGTTGCAACCTTTGTAATTTGCCGTGTGGTTATCACCACAATTAGCACATTTAACTCTGCTTTTCTCTAAGGGCTTCTCACATTCTTTGGACTCATGTGCTACACCGCACTTTACACATTTAGGGCTGGAATGGCAAAATTTACTAACGTGATTGAATCCTTGGCAATTGAAACATTGAACTGGTTTTTTGGGTTTGATGTACGGTTCGAATCTGACTCTAAGGAATTGGATAGTTCTAACCTCATCCAGAGCTTTGCTAAGACCATCACTTTTCTTGAGAGTGAGCAAGTATAACGGCAGCGGTGATTTGCTAGCCCCGGACCCTCGGGTCATCCGGGCAACATCAATAACGTCAAGACCCTCTTCAGTGAGTTCGGATTTTATCTCATCTATTGGTATGTTCGAGGGGAGGCCTCTTATCACGTACTTCACCGGTGGCTCAGATTCCGGCGAGTTGAAGAGATAATATTCAAATTTCTGCTCATCCAGAGCCTTCACAAGGGCTCTATAGTCATCAAGGCATGCAACATTCACAGACATATATTGGTCACGGTTTTTATGAACAACAGGTTTGAATTTGAGTTTTTTCAGGATATCTCTCAGTATGGAGAATGGAAAATTCAGTTCATCTATTTTTACGTTGATGGGGGCGATTCTTGGGGCCTTCTTTGCAGGCTCTGGTTGAGCAGGGGTTTGATCAGTTAGGATCGAGAATCGATTTTGGGTGGGGAGTATGTCACTCATACCTCGGTTGTTGCGGTCGGTCTTCGCCGCCTTGTTGTTGGAGCCAACCGAAGCGGTGTCCGATGAGTTGCGCTTCCTTGTACTCTTGGGTCGTCGGAAGCCGTCTTTATCCACATCATCGTCGGGTCGTTCTACTGCCGCCCCTTGGATGCTGTGGTTGGTTGCAGCACCCGTGGAAGAGATGGCGTCGGTGCGCTGGTCATCGTCGCCCATCGGGTCGTCGTTGAATTTGTCTCCGCCTCCTGGGAGGCTAGAGGGCTTCATGATGATGTTGTATACTAGCGGCACAGGATATAAGTCTTTCCGCGAGGGTAACACACTGTCAAGCGCGTGATAGTCAGTTGACGCGCGCGTCAACTCGTCGGTTATTGGCTCGACTGAATAGGAATTAATATCTGTTTCAGAAATTTAATTAGGGTCAATACGTTTCAATGGCAAAGGGATCCAATAGGTTTTCCGGCCAGTTTGAATCGGACCGAATGGTGATCTAATTGTTACACAGATATTTGAATCAATAGGATCCAATAAGGACCTATCAAGATAAGTACATGAATCTGATTCAATTGAATGAGACTCGATCGGATCGATTGGGATGAATAGGATCCAATGAGAATGAGGATAAAATTCAATTTGATTGAATAGGATTTAAACGGGATTAAAAGAAACCAGTCCTCTTAAATCAGATACCACCAGGAATTGATTGTAGACTTCCAAAAGGACCGAATAGGTTTTCAATATTGGAATGAATCTTAATCATTGAGATTCAATGGGTCCCTATCGGAATTTGTAGAATTCGATGGAAATTTTGCGGATTGAATCAGAATGGGATGAATTTATTTTGAATGAACCAGATACTACTAACATTATTGAAGCCTCCTGTATAAAGGTCTTGTAAATCATTCCCTGGATTCTATCGCATTCAATCGTTGTTCAAACGGCACTAATATTTATATTATTGATATTTGATAGACCTCCATCGAGATTATTAGACTCTTATTGAAAATATAGGATCCAATCAGATTGAAAATAATCCTATATATAAAATAATCCTTGCAGAAATCAGGTGAATTTCTTATTGAATCCTCGCGGATCAGATATGTCTTCGAGAAGAATTTGCTTCAGTTGCAGTCTAAATTCAACGATTCTTCTTTCTCCTATGAAAACAGACTTCGAAGAGTGAGAGAAAAACATGAATATACCAATACGGCATTTTGGATGAGTGAGAACATTTATTGATAGAAACGAGCAAACTTTTTTGTAGCTACATCATCTTGTACAAGATTTCAAGATAACTGGAACTTAAAGAAAATAGTGTGATTATTTTGGAATGGCTACAATTATATCTAACGTATCGAATAGGCGCCGGCCGATAAGTTCAAAAACTTTCCGTAACACTTATTCAAAGTTTCACAATAAATTATAAAGGTTTAAGAAATTAAATAAAGACCACTAGGTATATAACACATAACGTTCGTGTGAAATAACCAAGAATCAGCTGGACTCCTTCTCCACGACATATTTTAATCCAAATTCCTCTCCATAGATTGCTTAAGGGCCCTCCATGTCACTGAAAAGAGAATAACTCATGAATTTTAGGGGAAAATTCAAGATCTCATCATATTCTGTAATTTTTGTTCACACTCTGCGCACTTCCAATTGGATTCCGGCGGAATTGAGATTGTAATGAGATACTCGACGAGTGATTCAATTATACCGATTTTTATCTCATATATTTGCGTTAGGATGTCCGTTTTTTCCAATTTTTTTTTTCGTATATACTATTTGATGCCTAGTGGTCCTCCTCATAACTAGGAACCGAGATGAATTCTTCGATTATAGTCGAAATAAGTCTCTAATTCTCCTTTGGCGCAAATTTTAGTGATTTCCGAGATAAGTTCTCTCCCTACTTATTGGCTTTGCCTGCATTGGCGCGTGATTTAATGCCATTGGAAATACTTCCAATCGATAGTTGAGAACATTTTATTCAGAATTATTACCTCATGAAGCCGATTTGCTGCATTATCACGAGAGCTGCGACTGGTTTCGACAAAGGACAGCGTCCAAGGTATCAAATCTGTGAGTCGATCAGCGGTGGTCTGCCAGCCCTGAGCTCGCAAATTTGACACCTTGGATTACTTCACTCTCTGAAACCAGTCACAACTCTGATTATAATATATGAAATTGACCTCATCCGGACTAATTCGAAGAGAGTTTCATCAGTTTCCGATTTATAATGGTTTCAAGGGCATCTAATCACGCGCTTGCGCAAGACAGACCAATACCTGGCAGAGGCATTTGTCTCAAAAAGCACGAAAAGAGGATCGATAGTTGGGAGGAGGGGAGTTGAGAACAGAATTCTTTGCACTCTTGAGATTTTTATCATTTCCAGTCATGAGAAGGATCTCTAGTGAGTGAAAAAATCTATTAAAAAATTTTGAGGAATAGTGGACAGCCTAATCTGCATATTCTGAATTCGAACAAACCACCCAAATTCGAGCGTAGCATTTTAAAAGGGAAAATGAAGTGCATAATACTTCAATGAGAGAATTATATTCTATGAGACTCAGTTAAGATTTTCAATCTATTCCGAAAACTATCCGGGAAGTCTGACCGATTCTGATAATGTATGTGTAGAAAGGTGTGTCAAAAATGAGAGAATCGAAGTGTATGTACCACTCGTTCTCACCTGAGTACTTCAGTGCCAAAAAGATCATCAACTGACTCATTGAGAGTATTATTCAATTCAAAATCATCCTCTCGTTCAGTTGTCGCAGTTGAGTTGTCGCTGTCGTTTCCATCGCTTGAGTAAGAGTCGCTTTGTTTATCATGTTCTGAATCTTTTCCGTCATCCTGAATTTTCTTCTGACTCACGGGTTTTTCACCAGTTGCGTGATTCTCTGACTCGCTCTGTTTTTTCAATTCTCCACGAACCTTTCCATCGAAGACATCATCTATACGTACATTGTCTCGTTCACGGGGTTTCTCCACACGTCTCTCTTCACTTTCCTGATCTTGCACATTCTTCCCCTCGCTGCAAATTGACTCGGTATCTTCTAATTCTTCCCCGGAGTGCTCACCTGACTCCTCATTCAGAGTTTCATTCTCTTCGCTCTGAATGGAGTCGTTTCTTTCCCTTTTCTTCTTCTTTCCTAGTGCACCTGCTACGTTCTCACTAGACTTCCTCTTATTACTCGATTGACCTGAAAAACGTAGAGGAGGTATAACAGGCATTTCTTTGTTCAATTGAAATTAGAGTAAATATGAATAGTATTCACAAATATCAGTTACAAGGGGCAGTGATATCAATGAGGTTGTTGCAGATTGTCATGAGATTGATCAGATGAGATCGGTTCAATTGATTAGACCATTCGTGGTGGAGATTGATATCAACCAATGATTTGACCCAATCAGGGCAAATCGTCTTTAATGACTGCGGGATAGTTGCGAGAGAAGCTTCCAAATAAGTTGATGTGATAGGATCATGGTGAATTTTTGGTATGGTATCATATGTGATTTCATGCTTTCCAGATTTTTGAACGCATAGAAAGCACACATTTACAAGATTTATTTGGAGGTGACATGTATTTTTCGATTCTCGAAGATTTTCTTCGTGTAAGAAAATTTATGCTAGACCTTCGTCATCGGACAAATTGGAAAAAAGGAGAAATTAAATGATGAGTCAGAAAAGTCATGAGTGAATCACTCATTCTTGAGTGAACCAATTGTATGCAATGACTTGGAAAAGAATTCTTGAGCGGATCACTACTTTCTCAATTATTTTCTTGCGGCGGTAATGACTGAGTAAAGAACGGACTTCGATCCCAGAGGAGGGGAGAAAAAGACACGAAGAGGTATGTTTAATCAAGATGAGGTATGCAGGATCTTTATCACAATGTGAAACACTGACCTTGACTTTTATCTGTTTTCGGTTTCTTTTTCATGTCTGATATATAAGTAGTGAGATAACTGTTCACTGATTCGATGCAACTCTCTTTCGTTTGAGTCTTCCATTCATCAAATTTTTGTGACTTCAAAAAAAATCTCGTGGAATCTGCAATGAAAATTACAGTTGGCGCTTCAATATCGAGCTAAGTTACTTAGAGAACATGTAACGGATTCAATAAACATTTTGATCAATTGACGAGAGAGAACTACCAGTTATAGTGGTCAAGTCGAGAATTCGGAGATGAAAATGATACTAACAGCGCGTTTATAACTATTCACCTTTTATCGCTTCTAGTTTTTCAGGATCCAGTCTGTTTGGTTTCTCGATTTTCTCTGCATCACCCCCATCGCTTTCAGTCATTCCTTTCTTCTTCTTTCTATTCGATGGTTTGCCTGAGATGGTTGATTTTTTTAAAGTTTCAGGGCCGTATGAGTGCAAAGCTAAGTAGCGAGCAAATGGTTTGGGGTGAGTCATTCCAAAGGCGTAAACCCATTCGTCACGAGGAATCCACTGGTCTCTTCCTACATGGACCTAGATGATTTAAAGTACAGAATTGATATCCATGCTCGATTTTTCATATTACTTATCGCAGGTCTCGGTATTCGATCTGCAAACGGGTTTTGATGTGAGCCGACGATTTTGGGTCTTTTTGGCAGAAGGTTATATTTTCCACTGAACTTTGAAGATTCAAGTGTCGCCAATGAGAATAGTGTCCCGTATTTCGAAGCCAGTTGAAGGATCTTTATACTCACGAATTGAACGCTAATTGTTCCGGATTCGAAATTGGTTCAGAAGAGGTTCAAGATCAAGATTCCTGAGGCCTTGAGCTCACAGGGAATTCTATAAAAATCGTGCCCAAATACTGAATAAAACTAAACTAAGACAATCGAGCGCATCACGTATCGAGCCTTGCTTGAATAATTTTGAGCTATGTTCTGGAAATGACGGTCCTCGGACAAATTGGAATCCCATGTGAAAAGATGGTAAAATACATTCGTCTGAAATACAAACCATATCGTTAGATTCGTCTTCAAAACCCACTGACAGGTGAGAACCGTTTGGATCTGCCGTCTCAGCATTTCGTTGCTTCATATCACGAACTATGCCTGGTGAGAATAGATATAAGTCACCAGAAATGATGGAATTTGAGATGTTCATCGAACGGAAGATATTTTGCATTAAACGCTGATTATGATTCATTACATTCGGACCTTGATTAGAAACGGATCAATTGCATCGAAAGATTCAAGACGAGGAATTGAGCTATATACGGGATATCCCGTATATGAGGTTTCTAAAGCCAATCGAAATCGTGACTTATACAGTTGAATTTCATGGATCGAAGATAAAATTACCATATAACTCCTTGAAATTCTTGATGACTAGATTCTGGAGTGCTGTATTGGTTCTAGTCAACTCTGTGAGCGAGTCATCTTTTTCTTGCAATCTTTTCTTCAAATCTTCGATCTCTTTATGTTGTTTGTTAATCAATCGGTCCTTCTCTTTCAATTTCACTTTTAAATCAACTGTAGCATCATCTGCTGACCCCTGAATATACAAACTGTCATGAGCTGTTGCACCTCTCATTACATTTTTTACAAAAACTATTCTCAATCTAGATTGGGTTACTTTGAGAGTTGGTCCACGGTGATTTATGGTGCTAGTATAAGAGATAGGTAAATTTTCTGATTATAGAAAGTTCACGTTGAATCTTTTATGAAAACTTATTTCGAATTCCAACTCTCAGAATTAGTATTGAATTTCCTGGTAGATTTAAATAATCTTACATAACATCTAGTCAATCCTTTTTCTTTCGGGGTATGGTTGAATCTTGGCGTACCAAGACCAGAATCATCCAAGTTTTGAGATGCTGGTGATCTATTTCGTTTGTCCCCCTGCACGAAAAAACATTACGACAAACAACGACGAGTATGGTATCGATTTTCATAATACCAACGAGTTTTGAGAATCATAATAAGCTCATGTCCCATACTCACAGATTCCAAACTTTTCTCAAGATCATATAGATCATCTTTTGATGAGAAAATTTGTTTCGATGGAGCGCAGAGACGATGGGTTGATACAGGGGTCTTAGTATTTTTGTTTCTGGGTGGTTTGGCTATAATGTTCATTATATCAGCTGAATCTTCAACGCCGGGAGTTGAAATTCCCGGCTGTGAGTCAGGCTCAATCAGATCTTCATCTAGTTTTCTTGAATCTGTGGGATCTGAGACTGCAGTCACATTATTCAACCTGGCTCTAGCTTCTTTCTTTTTTTCCTCTGCCAATTCGTTCTTGACTTTAGACAGATCAATACGTCCTTTCCCCTTCAAGACTTTATTATCCCTGATCTTTGGTTTTGCAGTCTGAGTCAGCTGAAATCAATTCGTTTGAAAGATTCTCAATGATCATATTCCAGGTTTTGAAGGATGCAAAGATTCATGGCCGGTTAAATACAGTGATCACAGAATTTTTTCGAACACAGGTTGTTTCACCAACCACGTGATCTTGGAAACAGTCATGCTTTCACAGAGTGAGGATGTAACATGGATCAATTACTTGTTTCGATGGTCTTGAACCCTTTGCCACCTTGTGGTCGGATGATGGTAAATTAGTTTCACACCTCGACAAAATTGGGGGACTGGACCGTTTCTTGAGGAGTTGTTTCAGATGGTCCTCATCATCTGTAAAATTCAGAGCGAACGTCTCTAAGCACTAAACATAGACAGCGAATACTTATCGTATTACCACCGTACTCCCATCGATTTTCATCTATGACTTTTGCTGTTGAACATGATGATATTATGAATGAAGACTGAATTCAAATATCCCCATTTTTCGCGCTCGAATTAGAATTGCAATAAAATTGCCACCTGCGCGCGCGCGATGCGGCAACGCGACGAACCCGTCGTCTGCTGTGAGCTCGTGACTCTATAGTCCCCAAAGCGCCTCTGATTTCCACAAACACCTTAAAATTTATCCGACCATTCCCGAGTCTGAAGCTTCTTCAAATATTTGGTCCCAGGGGCCCTGGGGTCCCAAGAGTTATTCAAGAATTATCTGAGATCCTTTCCCAGGAAACTAGAAATCGTTGATTGCTGAGAATTATCACTGCAGTGTTGAGCAGTGCATTTGTTTACGAAGTGATGCATGGATTCGAGAAAAATTTGTATTAATATAACTGTGTTGGCCGAAAAATCAAGCCTGCACCTTGATTCAAGTGAATGAAGGACCTCCATTCACTTTATAGGTCAAATATCCTAACTGCGGGGAGAATGATTTTTGATTTTACCACGTAGTGAGAGGTTAGGTTTACAAAAGCGAAACTGCAACTCGTATTGTCCTTGTGTCAGCGGACTTTTCAACCTCCGAATGCGTGATATGGAATGATCTGGAGACCGAGTATTGTGTAGAATGAAAAGTGCCATGAGGACATCAGGGCTCGAAGACTCAAGAAAAAAAAACAGCTGTTGGTGAACTACCTGTTTTGCCACTCTCTTTCAATTAACACGTTCGCTGCGACGGTGAAAACCGGCATTCCGTCACAGAGTGCGAGAGAGTACAAACGCGTGATTTTCCACCTAAAATAGTCAAACCTTTTGATTTGTGATCAGTTTAGTATGTATATACAAGAAATCTAAGAATTTTCGCGGGTCCCACCGGTGGGACCCGTCGCACACAATTAAGTCTGACTCTTTTCAGTGCGACGGGTCCCACCGGTGGGACCCGCGAAAATTTATATCGTGCAAAGGGGGATGGTGTGAATGGCCGAACTACCAAAATTAGTGATCCTGAGATGTGGTATTTAGCTTTTCGGGAGCATTCGTTGATTTCCCGCTACCATTCGGGTAACTTGCGAGCATGGCCTGAATTGGAAGCTTTTGCCTAGTGAGAACAGTGGATTGCGATTGTGGTCCACGCGAGTATGATTTTCTATCCTCGAGAATCTACGAGACACAGCTGGTCATTCGATATACTCTTCAACTTCTCTGGATACAAAAAGTTCCTCATACGCGGGGAGATAAAATAGATTGAGAAGAGAGGAAGTACAGTGTCAACCATTTACTCGGTTTGCCTCATGGTTATTTTGCGTCAAAATTTCTGATAACTCGGTTCTATCTCGCTCAAATTACGCGTCTTTGGGCTCATTTTGTAGCTTTTGACGTAAGCTTTCGAATGAGCTAAGATACGTTGTGAGATATTGAAACGGACTTGATATATTTACAATTTACTTGCTATTTTTGTGTTATCCATCGCCGTTCCCACGAAAATTCAGTTTTTGTGGTATAACTCGCGCGAATCGATTCCGATCCTCAAACTGGCGTGTACGCATGTTCTTGGCATCGTATATAGTGAGTAAGAACCGCTACAGAAGCCATTGGATGTGTCTACGTTGTTTGGTGCACACTAGAAGCCGAACCAAAACGGGTCCCACCCGTGGGACCCGTCGCACACAGGGAAGGACGCGCGGGTCCCACCCGTGGGACCCGTCGCAGCGAACGTGTTAACAAAAGCATTTCATCTCTAGTCACACATTGATAATCGAACAATAGCTCTGAAGCGCTTTGAATACCTGTTTCGGAGAATACCCGCTGGCATCAACATGCAGAAAACATTTTTGGACCCACATGCACGTTAACTTTGTGAGTTAATTTGCTAAATGAATTCAGGATTAACTTATTACTTGATAGTGTATTAGAGAAGCTATAATCATCATAGAAAGATCTATATGATAAGAATGATTTATACATCATTCATGACTAAAAATTCAAGTATTTTCGCAGGAGGAGGTAAGTGAGTCACTGCATAGATTTAGCTAGCAAATTGATTACTTCGTCATGATTTTTTAATTTTGCATTGATATGAAATCAGGAAACCAATCTAGGATCTCGGATTTCGTAGCCACCACCAAAGGGGGCAAATCAAAGATCATGTCGCTATGCAATATATGCTTTGTATGTGTTGAGCATTTTGATGAACCTAGTAAAAATTATTCCATTCAGTCAATTTGGAATATAGCAAAACACGTAATAGATGATTCAAGTTTCAATTGCGATACACACGGCACTTGAAGGGTGTGAATAATGTTGGGTTATTTATGAATATTCTGTCATGTATCCTGAAGGGGTGCACTGCTTCGATAACTCAAACATTGCAGGTAACTCTTCTAGTTATTGTGAGAGAGAGACTGATATTATGGACCGTTCGATGGATTGATAAAAGACAATTCTCTGCGTTTATAGATCATTGGTTTGGAAGTCAGCCTAGCCACCGCAGTAAATAATGGTGTTCATGGCATGCAGTGAAATTTCGCTGCATCCAATAAATCAAGGTGATGCTTAATCAATAGCTCAATATTATGTTGTACAAAACTGAAGTTGGGAAAAGCATTACAACAAATCAGATCTGGCACACTCACCATTCGTTTGGTGAACGATTCCGATCGCGTCCTTCCCATTTATCTTCATAATATATTTCTTCTTTTCTTTGTGCTCTTCTTGAGAAAAATTATCGATCATCTTGGTTTGTATGATGAATCGCTCTCCATACCGTTTGCCGATTATCTCCCGCACCAGGGCAAAGGCCATTTTCGGTTTCTTACAACTGTCTTGCAGAAAACTTACAAAAAAATATGGATTATTCTTCCGCATTAAGACATTAGTATTAACTATTAGACATAGTTGGAACTTACCTTTATTTACGCTTTCCTATTTCATCCAAATACAGAAATTGAATTTCAACTTCTACAGTCCATCAATAAATGAACCAAACCTCAAAAATCTTTGAAATTATTTGACACTCTCAGGGTAAACAACACTGTTCACATCGCACCGCAACCAGCTTCGATCGATGTTCATTATGTTTTGGTTAACATGCTCACCATTGTTCATTGCTCGAAACTTCGATATGTTTCAGAAAAAACTGTGTACGCTCTCTAAAAATTCATCATGAGCAAGAGACGGGGAGATTTTATAAAGAACGATGAGATTCATTTGTATCACCAGAAAACTCGAGAAAAATTCCAAGAAAAAATGGAAGAAGGTAATTATATTTTGTGTTTGAATTTACTGAAATATTTTAATAATTCATCAATCTATCTGAACCAGCTAATGTATAGCTCATTGAAAAAGTTCTCGAGCGAGTGAATAGGAAAATAAT
This sequence comes from Eretmocerus hayati, assembly GCA_029851415.1. NCBI lineage: Eukaryota > Metazoa > Arthropoda > Insecta > Hymenoptera > Aphelinidae > Eretmocerus > Eretmocerus hayati. The sequence goes on along the minus strand of CM056741.1, from coordinate 30,085,600 downwards.
GGTGTAATTTCATTTCCAGGTCGCAAGAATTTGGCAGGAATACAAAAATCAGATTTCGACGATTGGCAAAGTGCGCCTGAAAAATATCGTGATGGATCAAACAACGTTCCCGACTCGTATGGTGAGAAATATTTTCCACAGTTGTTCCATCACTGTCAAATGAGGATATGTATGAGACGTAATTCTGCTTCATATCTTGATATTTTAAACCTATAATGTTCCATATGATGATACAAATACAATGTTAAAGCTAGACAATGATCTTTCTCCTAATGATTCCGTCCACTCCAGGTCCCAGACGATTGAGCAAGGATTTGCTACAAGCCGAAGCTACGGAAAATTTACGCCTCCATGAGTTCGACGATGAGTGTAGCAAGGCATTCAGCAGAGCTAGAACTGGTCAACTTTGGAATGGTACGGTTCTTATCTTCAATAATTTGAATTCATGAAACTTTCTAAAACTTGATTGAGTATCTCAAGATTTTACTGAATTATCTTCGCTTACATTTCGATTGAAAACCCTCTGAATTCGTATTTAACGATTCCCCATCTTTCACTCGAGTTTGATCTCTTTCAATTTCATTTTCGCAAACGGTTGAGTAAAACCTCCTCATGAGAGAGATACAGACCCTCTTATGCGCCAAAGAAAAGATGATTCATCAACACACCTTGACTTATGAGTGAGATATCCAAGGAGTACGATGTGATTACTGCTCATCATTGATGCGACGTCCACTTGCTTTTTGCAACGATTTATGTCTATACCTTGTTGGATCTCCACAGATCCATAGAGATCACCCGAGCACAAGGTGCGAATCCCAAACCATTCTCAAATATCTAACTAATTATTTTGAACCGACGCAGTGTACAACTTTGACAGTAGCAGTTTGACACATACGCTTGTCCATTAATTCCTCGAGTTTCCGATCACGGGCTAAAGACCCCCTCGCATTTATCTGAAATACACTTATCTCAACGGTTCATTATTTTAATCAGAGTATAGAAGCTTGAAAGGGTAAGAAGGAAAAGTCCTTTTGCAAGCAACGTGATCTTTGTTTTTGATGATTTGTGCGGAGCTTCTTCCTTTATTGTGGAATGGAACAGCCATATGTGTGATGATGAAAGACTCACTTTCTGAAGTTTGCCTGAGCCGCAATATTCCAAAATGTTTCGCGATTCATTTTTTCAACGCTTTCGAGCTCACTTAGGGCTTATGAAAAGAGTTTGGGGCATGTCTCAGACAGTATACCGAACATTTCTTTTATTTTGTACATCGATATTTTCAACGACCAATTCATGCGTAATCATTGCTTTTTTGTGGACTCAGTCTTGATTATAGTTATTGTAGAGTTTGGAATTTTATCAAAAACCTTTGGTAATCAATGAATAGGGCACCTCGGTTTTCATTTGAAAGATTCTAATTATTTATATCTCTTTGAAAAATTCTTCCCGAAAATTTTCTGTGTTTATCACGGCAATAAGGTGAAGTATTTCAAATACTAGATAACAGATCCGAGATGGCAGCCGTATGATTCTAACATTAACGAGTGTCGCAAAATATATATTATTTTTCGAGTGCAGAGACTCTATGTATGCACATATTCTCGGTGACAACGTAAACTGTTCAAGCTCTGAGATCTGTTATCCCACTCACACACACGGATCGAGGTACGAAAATTTTTGCGTGCGGGTGAGGTCGTGGACCTCGAAGATTTGACAGATCAGTCTGTTCCCGAACGTAATTCCACGCGAAACAGGCCTACGAAAAAGGGTCATGTCTCAAACTTTTTTATTGTTACTTCCCAAGGATTCTGTGGTCCTAAACGTAACTTTTTTAGTCCCTGTAGGACCCCAAAAAAGATTTCTAGGACCATGACGAGCAATTTTGGTGATCAAAATAAGTGACATTCAGTTTGAAAATAAATCGACCAAGTTTCCCTCTCTGAAAATGCGAATATCTCACGTTTGCTTTTGGCTTAGAAGATGGGCGAAAGATGTTTGAAAAAACTTCATAAAACCTATCGGAATCTACTTGGAGGATCGAACTTTCCAAATGGTTATTTACACATTCCCCCACACGAAAGTCGAGGATCACAAAAACTTCAATTTTCAATAAGCTATTTTTTCCAAATCCTTCAAAATTTGACATATTATATAGAGTTGTGTCCTCCTTTGTCTAAGAATGGCCAGAACATTTTTTTGCGTTTTCAGGTCAAATTGTGCTGTTTTCCAAAAGGAAAAATATTTCTCAGGCGATTGAGCATAGTTAGTTGTCTGCGCATATGTAAGCAGATATTCGGATCGCTTAAAATAATCATATTCGGAAGCCTTCAAAATTTCCTCCAAAATGACCACTGGAAGATGTTATTTTCGTGCTATAGGACCAGGGAACACAACGTTCCCAAGATCAGTATATGTTGATTACAATCTCCGGTTGAGACGGGGTACGTTGGTTCTGCGACAGCGGTATAAGAGGAACCTGGGCACGATGGTGTCCGCTAACTCGACGCATTCGATTCGAGACCTAGTCTTTCAGACACAGGCCAATGCTCTAGCTCCGATGGATAAGACTGCCTCTGTCAAATGGCCAATGTGAAGGGAAATTTTTTGGCTTTCCAATGAAACTGGTTCCAGAAATTCCAATATCAGCGTACGCATGATGATTTCTAATCGCCTGAGGAATGGATTTCCTTTTGGAAAATAGCAAAGGTTGGTCTGGCAAAGCCAAGAAAATGTTCGGGGTCATTCATCGCTGGAAGAGTACACAATCTTACATGAAACGTCAAAATTACAATGATTGATAGAATAGTATCTTGAGAAATCGATTTGTGATTCTTGACTTTTTGCTCACGAAAGGTGTACATGAACCCTTTGAAAATTGAAATTTCAACATGGATTCTTGTAGGTTTCGTGAAAACCTAGCAAGTGTCGTCAATCGCGTCTATGAAAATATGTAAGGAAACTCGAGACATCCGCGTTAGTGCGGGCCGATAGTGGCTTCTTTCTCATATTGATACCCACGCTTAAGGTCGGAAGAGTAGGGTATCAAATAAAATTTTTTGCTGGGCGCTGAGAAGTTGGATCTCCAGTCGTAGCGAGAGCCATCGGAATTTTTTCAGAATAACATGTGTTTCAATGGGCAACTGCGAAAAATTCCCATTTTACTCCACTGTTTAGCAGATAACTCTGGCGCATCTCAATATTTTGAGACATATCTTAGCTCATTCAAGAGCTTATTTCAACTCCCCCAAGATGAATCACGGTACGTCTAATTTCAACCGAACAGAGCCAATCTATATTGATCTTCCTAGAGAGTTATTTGTATAGAATATAAAACGATTGACCTTGAGAAGCTAGCTGAGCGATTGTCTTTTTTCGTTATCAATACACTTGGGTTCGGAAAAAATTAAGTTTCCACTGGTGGACGTGAACATTCTTGAGCGGGCATTGAAGAATGGGATATTCAATCGTTGCAAGAGACATCAAGCTTCTCTTTTTACTTAGCACAGCTTTAAGTAGGAAAGTACCTTCTTCGCTCGCTCATTATTCGCGAATAATGAGCAAAGAAGGTACGCGTTCATTGTCTAGCATGTATTGTTGACTCACCTCAACAATTTTGAACTTACTTGAGCTCATTTTGAAGCTTATACTTACAGTCTATATCTCGCTATGCCCATGCTTCAAAATGAGCTGAAATACGTTCGAAGATGTCAAGGCACGTCAAAATTACGTGCTAGACAATCAACGAAGATAAGCGAAGTAGATACTCTACCATGTAAACCTGTGTTAGTAAAAAGAAAACCTTGATAGATCTTGCCATGACTGAAAATCTCATTCCTCAGCGCCCGCGGAAAAATTTCACGTCTACCGAAAGAACCCCAATTTTCTCAGCCCCGAGCTCATTGATATCGTGAAAACTGATTGATCATCTAATTTCACAAGGTGAAGATTGCAATTTTTCTATCCTTCTCGATTCAAATCACTTTTTGGGAAAATTAACGTAGATTGGATCTGTTTGGTTGGATTGAACAAAACGTTCTCCAACTCACTCCGAAAAGTTTAGAATGAGCTTCGATTGAGCTAAGAAAATAGAGCTAAGGTACGTCTGAATATGATGAGTTTCATCAGAGTTATCTGCTAAACAGTGAAAAAAAATGTGAGAATTTCGCTGTTGCCCATTGGAACACGTGTGATTTTGAAGAAACTTCGATGGCTTTTGCTACGACTGACGATCTAACTTCTCAGCGCCTAGCAAAAAGATTTGTATATCTATGAGTTTAGACCAATTTTTCCGACCCCAATAGTATTGATGTTGAAAACAGCCATTTTTCGGCCCACTCTAATCCGCATACGAGTAGGAAACTGTACATTGATTTTTCTAAAAATTCGTGAAAATTCTCAACATTGGTTCAGGAGAATTTCTAACGAATCTAAGGCTGTTAAGAAGTTGAAGTTTTGGACCATAGGGTCGATCAAAAGTACTAAGAAATGAATGCGACACATGACCCTTTCCCATGGGCTTATTTTTTGTGGAATTACTCATCTCTTTTTTCGTCAATCCGACAACGAGGCATTATGTTTCCGCGCTGGATGACGAAAATGTATGTACAGGGATTTTTTGAGTTTCTGATCACGAGAGTTATCAACGAATTTTCTTCATGGATCTTTGATTAAAATAGGTTCTCGATAACATTCGATTTCGATCACAACATTCGATCCTCTACTTTTTCCACCACGGTTTTTGTTCTTACTCGCACAGTCATCGCCGCGAAGGGCGGAAGTCAACAGAATGAGTTAGCTCACTTTGCGATTTCCTAGAGCCAAATGATGATAGATTGGGAATCCAGAGTAACATCCATCACGTTATTTATTGTGCTATAGCTTGAATAAGAATTCAAGCTCGGAAGTTTGAATATCCTCTTTAATGTTGAACATTTTGATGTAATCATATTCTTCAATGTTCTAGAAAATTCTTAATTTTGACGAGCTTCGTATTGATTTTTGGAATATTAGTATTGAGTTGCATATAACTTCGTTGTCTGATTATACCCCAACTTTTTTCGTTTAGATTCTTGCTCTTCGAAAGACTCCAGCGTTGGAGTACCTGGTAAAGATCAGAAAGAACGCAACCTTCGAGTCCATGCGCCGGCAACGACTTTTTGTGCTCAGACCGAAAAAATGATTAGATGTGGAGGTACTTCGAGTCAACGGACGTCCCAACCTCCTTCTCAATCCAGATCTTTAGATGATTGCGATGCTACAGAACATCTCCATCTTGCCACCACATCACAATCTTGCGGTAGTTCTGATAAAACCTTGAATATCAGTCGCTGTAGCAGAACGATTGAAGCATCAAATCTTCAGCCTGTCTCCTCGAGTGCTGTGGCAAATAACTCTACCACTGACCACCCAACCGATCATTCTGATATCGATGATGTGGAAGAAGTGATGCGTGGCTTTTCTCAGAAATTCAATGAATTATTGAGCGTTATTATCTTCCCGTCTTCAAAAATATCTGTGGAAGATGTCTTGAACATGACTCAAGCTATATACCTCAGGTACAAGATCCCTATACAAGCAAAACTAGCCATCTTAGAACTGATAAAGGTTCTTGCCGGTCCAGAATTTAAAAACTTGAATCTCAGCGAATATTACGTCTCAAAGTTCAATAAGCCGATAGAAGATAACAAATTATATACATTCTACTGCACAGAATGCAACAAAACAATCACTGAACCACTCTTGAGAAAAGACTTTACATAAAAGGATTCTGGAAAATGTGTCGGTTGTGAGAAAGTATATCAACTCTCAACCCAGAACAACAATTTTTATATCAACATGAGCGTTGAATACCAGCTGCGCAATCTTTTCAAGAATGAGTTGATCTTCGAGTCGCTCCTGGAGTCAATTTCGAAGATCAAAGAAAGGCAAAACATGAAATGTAAAGAAATAACCGACGTTTACGATGGTGAGATATACAAGAACAAACCATTGGCTAACAAAACGAAAGCGAATGGAATAGTTCTGACAGCCGACATCAACTGTGATGGAGGTTCAATGTATAATACTACATTAGCTAGTTTGTGGCCGCTAATGCTACTTATCAATGAGCTCCCGCAAAAACTGAGGACCAAATTAGTGCTATTAGCTGCTGCTTTATATACTCTGAAGGAACCAAATCATCACTTGATGAACTCATTCATGGGCTCTTTCCTACAACAGATGGATAAGCTAATGAATGAAGGAATGGTTTTTTTCCACAAGGCCCGGAGGAAAACTTATAGGATATTCGTGATTCCTCTTTTCTTCGTTCTCGATACGGTAGCTCGACCTATTGTCCAGGCTAGAAAGCAATTCAATGCTCACTATGGCTGTTCGTGGTGTTACGCGTTTGGAGAAAAAATAGGATCGATGAGGTACATGAAAAAGCACAATGCGCCTGATAGGACCCAGGAAGAATACTTAAAAGATCTGGAGAAACGGAAGAAAGCTCCCAAAGACAAGAACGGGGAGAGGATTCATAGAGGCGTAAGAGGAGAGTCTACTGTTGCTAAAATGCTGCCCTACTTGGATAATATTTGGTGCTATCCTCCAGAGTACATGCACGGAGTCCTGCTGGGTGTGTCAAAACAGTTTTGGGAGTTTCTCACGCAATCTTCGTGCCGATTCCGCCTGTCCAAGCAAGATCTCCAAGAGATAGATCGTCGCTTGATTTCTTTGAAACCAATAAAATCTATGTACCGACGACCTTGTGAACTGAAGAAGAAGAGCAAATGGAAAGCAGCTGATTGGCTATATTGGCTCATATTTTACAGCATACCTTGTTACAGGAATATCTTGGACAAAAGAGTCTTCAACAGCTATGTAAAATTCGTCAACAGTATTAGATTGCTGCTCTCGTCTAAAATAGACGAACGCACTCTGAATCGGGTGGAAATTGATCTACGAAAATTTGTTGAAGACTGTGAAGAATTTTTTGGACCAACATTCATGACATTCAATGTACATTCTTTGCTGCACCTGGTGGAAAGTGTCAGGAAAAGTGGACCTCTGTGGGCTTCGTCAGCTTTCGCATTCGAGAGCGAGATGGGCCAGTACAAAGATTTTGTAACTGGCACAACAAGTGTATTGCAGCAGATCACGGGTCACGTTCTCGAACTCAACGAATTCACGAGCAGAGTACTAGCCAACCCCTCAGAAAAAGAGAGCTACAAATTCTGCAAATCGACTATGTCTAATGAGCACCTTGTCACAAATTATCACAAGACGAAAGAAGGTGCAGTTGTTCCTTATTGTAGCAGCGAACTGAACCAGAACAAGTACAACAGGTGCATATACAAGAATGCCGTCTTTCATTCAACATCGTATACGAGACCTCGACTCACAGATGATACATATGTCGAACTATCTGATGGAAAGTTTGCTCAGATAATTTTCTTCTTCCTGAAAAATGGAGAGGGTTACGCGCATGCTCAAGTCATTCGCGTGACACGGATCAACGTCAATGGGGCTGACATTTTTCACATTTTCTTAGTGAAGGGTGTGGAGACCGATACGAAAAACGTACCGCTAACCATGATCCAGAGAAAAATGATTCACTTAGATGTTGTTGACGACCTTGAATATATTTGCTCTCCTCTTGAAGTTTTTGATGCCCAATAATGTGATCGTTGCGAATTTCCCATTATCTTGAATGTAAAATTGATCTGGATTACCCATGCATTTACATGATGTCAAAAGACATGTTCGATTTTCTTGTGATTTTATTGGAATAAAGTGAATCTGTCAAGTATCTCTATTCTTATTTCCTGTGCAAAATTTTGTTATCAAAACTTGCCATACTCAGGTACTTCCAGGATTCTACTGAACAAAGCTTACGCTAAATTTGAAGTATTTGCTGCATTGATTTCTGATTCCCGAGGGAGAAATCGTAGGGAATTGAATGTGAATTTGCAAAACATATGAGCCTGATGTGATCTGATGGAATCTTACGAGGTATATGAATCACGTGGAGCGTTATGCACGTATTATCGAAGTATCAGGATGTTCATGAAGACTGCGCTGCCTAAAATCAAATTCCTCTCGAGTATTGAGCGAATTTCGGACATTTTTAATAAACCACTGGGTGAACATTTTTGATAAAGTTTGGAATCGGCATTGAGCTGCTATAATTAAATTCCGCCATTCAATTCAGAATTAAACAGGAACATGCTTCTTCATGCGGTGAACAATACATTCCGGATGAATTTCCGTTCGTTCCAATTGAATCCCACCCATTCCGATAGAATCCCATTCATCCCGATTGGATCCGATTCTTTCCGATCGAATTCCATTCATTCCGATTAATTGCCTTGCGTTCCGATTGATATCCATTCATCCTTATAGAATCTTATTCATTTTATTGACCCGCTAAAAAATTATAACTATTCTGATTGAATCCTATTCGCTCTGATAGAGCCCCCCATTCTATCCGATTCAGCTATTGGGAAGGAAGGGACTTTTTCCATGATCCCATTCAAACTCATTAAATCCTATAAGTGGACTTAATTCCGATTTAGCCTTATTGAAAATTTCCTATTGACTGATTCATTCCTATTAAAATTCAATAGGATTGAACAGATTATTCTAACAAGAGGATCTATCACTTCACGATGTTCACTCGGTGAACGCGCATGTGAAACTCGCTGGAAGTCGTGTTTTTTTTTTTTTTTTTTTTTTTTTTTTTTTTTTTTTTTTTTTTTTTTTTTTTTTTTTTTGGTAGGCCGGGAAGGGGAAATCTTCATAGACACCCACAAGAGTGTGGGTAGTGTCGGATTCACCCGAGAAGACTCAGGCACCTACCGACTAAAACCCCTCCCCGGAGGGCGCCAACCCGAAGGTTATAGTCCCAGAAGAAGGAAGGAAGGAACAGAGAATAGAAAAAAGATGAAAGATACAGGGAGGCTTGCGAGGAAGCGGGAGCCCTGAAGTGGTCCAAGATGCCACTCAGGGCTCATACGCACTGAGGCGGACGAGGTGGTGAAAGCACACACATGGGTGCTGGGGCTGAAGACTGGGGGCGGGGGAGTTGTCGTGTGCTCCCGAGATACTAAGATCTCCCTTGCCGGAGGACTGGGGCCGGGGAGTGCGTCTGTCTCCCAGGATCAACTAAGGATCCTCCTTGCGGAACTGGGGCCGGGGAGTCGTTACTCTCCCAAGATCCGAAGATCTCCCTTGCGGGGGCTGGAAGTCGTGCATTGACATCAGGTTGAAGAAGAGTTCACATTGAAATTTTTGTAGAACAACCATAACATAAGGTTGCCATCTAGTGATGAAGACACGAAGTAGATGTCAAGCTTTGTGTGGTTAACAACTTTATACGTCCTCATGTCGTTTGGTGGATTAATGAAAATTATATCCCCTCATCAAATATTGGAACATAGCGAGAGAGCACTCACATCCACACACATACACGCGCGCGCGTACACATGTACACACTCAACAGTATGGATGGACAGCAAGAGACACACCGCATAACTATACATGGAATGAATGAAATATAAATGTGACCAACCAGCACTAACAGCTCCGACAATCTAAAAAAATTCCACTCTGTTTCCCCCAGCCGCTGAGTCCCCCCAGCCCCGTATGATAGTGCAAACTGCCAGCCGGTAGATCACAAACATCCTCCTTCTTCGATATACCCTTCCCAATTACCTATGGCGTGGTCACGAGTCACATGTGTACCCGCTATGCGTGTCTTTTTTGCCACACATATCGAGTCCACAGGAGATCACCCCATTTAGCCTGGGCAGGGTCTCACAGGTTGCGGCGACGGAGGAGGCCGCACCATCCCTCCCATTTCCTATTTTCCATTTTTTTATCTTTGACTAGATACTCAAATCAATTATCATATTACTCACTACGGCTCGTACCAAGCAAACCGCTCGCAAGTCCACTGGAGGCAAGGCTCCCCGATAACAACTCGCTACCAAGGTCCCGGTGGAAGAGCGCACCAGCCACCGGAGGAGTGAAGAAGCCTCATCGCTACAGGCCCGGAACAGGGGAGATTTATCGTTACCAGAAGAGCACCGAGTTACTCCTGCGCAAGATTCCCCTACAACGTCTCGTTCGTGATCGCCCAGGACTTCAAGACGGGCTTGCGCTTCCAAACATCTCCGATCACGGCCCTCCAGGAGGCCAGTGAAGCCTACCTCCTAAAACTGCTCGAGGATACCAAACTTCGCCCCATCCATGCTAAGCGCGTGACCATCATGACCAACGACATCTGGCTTGCACGAAGTGTACGAGGCGAACGTAATTAGATCGTCTGAAACCCGTCCTAAACCAATCGGCTCCTTTTAGGTCCAGGAGGTCCACCATAATCTTCCTAACGTAGACATGCTATTTCTCGAGTGAGACCTCAGTGTGATCAATGCGCCTTATTGCACCCATATAATACTCGCCTTGCGATAATGACTCATCATTATGAGTTCCTAAGACGGTAGTCCTGGGATTTGTATAGGAGAGAATCCGGCGAATTAGGACAGGTTTTGCAGTGGGATATCTGGTGAAATACTTCGGGACGAACGCGCTATGGGATTTTGAAGTTCAACCGTTGGATAGATTGTAAAAAAAATTTAGACTCCAAGGTCACGTCTCTCATACTTTTTTTGGAAGTTTAGAAGGAATCGGTTCGAATACGCCCCGCGTTTGGGGGCACTTTAGGACAGTTTTGGGGGTAAATCAAGACAGTTGTTTGAGGTGTACCAATATCCTCCGCCTAGGTTGCCAATATCCTCCGCTTATTCGAGTCGCATTTACTCGAGCATTTACTCACCAAAATACGTGGTAGCAACCCTAAATCAAAAGGAAAACTCGCTCGTGATTTCTCAATCGTCCTATAGCCTCAGCAAGCGAGTCATTTCCATATCGTTTTGGAAGATCACTGGAAAAGGCGCTTCGTTGGTGCACCATCGTCTTGAGCAATCAGCAATCAACTTGTATCTCTTTAGAGTCGATTTTCATTCGTTTTCCTTCATATTGAAGGTACTCTTACCTGTACTGAGTCAAAAATCCAAATGATGGAGTGCGACAATCAAACCAATATCAGCGAATGCGAGAGTGGAAATGCGTAAATCGAGCATTCACCAACAGTGACTTTTGATCTCTAATCTGACTACTAAGACCGTCATTGGACATCGTGACTTCACTTTCTAACCCATTTTCAATCACCTAACTAACCCTCAACTCTTAACCTCCCGCGCTTCGAAAAATTCGCACAAATGCATACGCGCCTCAATGCGCGGAATTATCCTCGAAAAATACGGGCAGGTGATCGGTCGATCGATTTTAGATGGGATTTAACATTGCCCTAATTCGCCCCGTCCAGTTTGTCCTAAGATGCCCCCAAGCGTTTGTTTGTGGCAAAATTGCAATAACTTGGGTTCAACTGGGCCGAATTCAACCCACGACAACTCAAAATCTTTGTTTTGTGACGTAGTTTTCGACCATCAAACGACGATTAGGCTGGTCTACTTTTGTAGAAGCAGCGTGTAATCTTGAATTATCAAAATAAAACGCGCGAGGCACTCAAAAAGCACCCCTGCCCCAGCGAGGACTCCCAGTATCGTTTCGGGAGGTCTAACTGCGATAAAACCATTGTCTGTGATGGTATTGAATTTATTTTTATGCGGCGGGAGCCAAGACTCACCCACAACCGAGCTATTGCTTGTCCTAATTCGCCCCACTCTCCCCTAGCACTCGTAAATATCCAGACGGTCATTATTACCTGTTTTTAAATAAAGTCATACCTAACTAATCCGAGTCTAGAAGTTCGAGATGAAGTTTCGAAGCTGGCGAAATTCGTACGACTGCCTGGGTACTTCGCAGCATCATTGCCGTTGTCTCGCAGGAATATTCAACCCCGGTTTCATCCAAAATTGATCACTTTGAATTATTTACAAAAAAAGATTGTTCTATTTTACACTTGAATAATATAATTGGCTTAATAAATGTCATCCTGTCAGTCACGATTGACATGATTACTTGAATTACTGATATAAATTCACTTCATAGAAGTAAGATCGCTTAAATCATCTGGATCATGCCTGAGACCTACTTTTTATTTCAAGGTGTGTTTCATTTAACGGTGCTGTGTGGATCGAGTATATGAGTGGTTTCGCGATAACTAATGCACATCGTATCATCGACTAGCAATCAAGTAAAATGAACAAATAAGCTCGGCTTAGCACTGAAATCAGGTGTATTTTATTGAAACAGATATGTTTGAATAGTTACTAGTGTCATTATAGACTTGTAGTCGTTTCCAGCACGTGATATGACCCCAAAATGTTTTTACCGTGATTTGTCATAAGCGTAACTCACGCGCTTTGAGTGCATAATTTATCACGATACCTTTTAAATTTTCCCAGACGAATTAGATTTACAAGTTAAGGTGTCAAAGAATCATTTTCTGTGCTGCCCGAGTGCCCAATACCTTCTCCATTGATACGCACGCCTCATACATTTTTCGAATGTTTATGAATATTCCATTCACACTCTAGCTAATCGTCCCAAGCGACTCTGTACCGGTGGTAATTTGATCTTAATTTGCCACAGAACAAAACCCCGCCAGCCGCGTATTGATCTATTTCATAACCAGCTCGTGGTACACCGATAATTCTCGATTTTTTCGTTGCAAAATAAGTCTTTACCGTGGCCACATGTCTCTCGCGCCCCAGCCAATATCGAGGCCCACAAATTTTTTTACAGTTACATCTCATCGAAAAAAGATGCCATGTATTCGGACAAAGCGATCCGTGACATACAGCGATCGTGAGATCAATTTTCGAGCAAAATGTCTTTACCGTGATTGTCTTTACCGTGACTACTTTTTTAACAACTTTACGAACGAATGCGATTTGGAGCGGATCAGGCTCAGCTAAACACTTGGATTTTACTGAAATGTTGAAAGATATCGAATAAACATATAGTCAAATGTATTAGCTTGAATGTGCGTATGTGAGTGACATTGGGAGGGCAGTAGTGAGTTCGCTGTGCTGTCATAGGTATGGGTAGATCTGCAGCGTGGATACGGTATTCGCGATCTGGGAGCTTCTCTGGACCGACTAATATATAGCTACGAGTATCTGTATAGTTTGTGAGTATTCGAGAGTTCTTCAAAATACTTGATGATCGACGTCTATATTAATTGTGCCACAATTCCTCGACGGGAGAGAAACAGCGCAATAGACGTTGCCATAAGCAAAAATATTGAGTCAAATGGAGAAAGAAGCCTTGGAGAATTCAAAGTGAATATACGTGGATGGCAGATAATATTATTCAATCGAGAAAAATGTGATTTGTATATAATATATTACAAGCGTACGTTACGTTGGAAAGATTTCAATACAAGTTCTCGAGTTCCATCGAGCAATTTACAAGCAGATTGCACGCGCGGGTGGTTGTGGCAGTATAGCTACTATGCAACTTCTGTAGATCGAGATTCCCAGAATAGTCAGTATATAGGGAGTAAGACGAATTCGAGAAACTTATTGTTATTCGTGAACAATCCTAAATAAAGTAAATTTGTTCTCAAATCACATCAAGCGTCTCAAATCTGACTCTCCCTTCGGAGATCCGCAGTGGATTCCGATCTGCGAAATTCCCAGCCCTATCGCGTAACAGTCGACCGGATACCATTGCGTTATCCAATCTTCAACAATACCTGTTTTTCAATCAAAACCCCTGAGTTCTTTTATCAGACAGACTGAATTCCCGAGGATTTTCAAGAAATGAAAGATAAATGTCCAAAAACGGACGATATAACAGTGATTTTGCTCTCGTGCAAGAATCAAGGAAAATTCTCAAGAAAGATGAAGAATAGTCTGCAGCCTCATGGTCTAACGATGGTAAACGTACAAGAAATCTGCAGGATGAACATATCCTCGACTATAGTATGTATTGCAAATGCCTTTGCATATCAATTCGACTATTCGATCATGCTTTACGGGTATCGGCTCCTATTCTCAGACTGTGAGTTTTAGAGTATTCTGATCCATTGTGGAGGATACTCCGTTTCTGGAAGTGTTGTGCAGATGTTAAACTAGTCTTAAACTTCATAAGATTGACTCCTCTTTACTCTTTTGATGACCGTATCTGAATCTCGAGTAAAATATTCCTGGTACAGTTGATGAAACTGATACAAAAATTGCCTCGAATCACCATTTGAATTATTCATCCTCTGGTATACAATTTTTCGGCACAACCCCTGAGGCCCTCGTATCATTTTGTTACTTTTCTGAATGTATTGTTCAGTTTTTGAATGGAAAAATATCCTATACACGTTAAGAACTTTGACGTGTATAGAACAAGTGCAGTTGAGAATCGAAATGAACCAATTCCTTCATACGTTGTCCGGAGCAATATCACCTCACCAGCTAGTTATTTGTGAAGTGTGAGAGAATATTGAAGTTCTAAAACTATGGAGCAGCATGATACATCAGAACTATATTACATTTCTTTCATACATACTGATATGGCTAAATAAGCGTTACCGAGTCCAGAATCGTCCAAACGCGAGTCGATGTCTTTACCGTGACAAGGCTGTCTTTACCGTGACACGTGAAATCGAAATATTCAACGTAACTTTGACCCAAGTAGAAAAAAAATTGTGCCCGATGGGGTGTATTTTCTGGACGATATGTATACCAGAAATGATCAACGCGGGACCAGTTTGGAGCAATCTTTTTTCGCGCCGTTTCAGAGACCGAAATGCATTAGTTATCTCGAAATTACTCATATATGTTACCGTGATTGTCCGGAATCAGTGAATGTCGGACATTTACTAGTGAGTCTGCAGATTCACTAAGGCTATCAGGAACTCTGCAGATTCACTAGTGAATGTCCAGTATAGAATCGCACTTCGGGTTTTCACTAGTGTTTCTCAAGATTCACTGGTGTACCTCGGTGATTGTCCGAACACACCTTCTTGACATAAGTCGTAGAATATAGAAATGAACTTCGATCGTCAACCGGATTTCCGCGCAGTCAACCGACCCGTCAATTCCGACCCGTAAAGTCAAACATTTCTTATGTAATTCTAGAAGTCATCACAGTCTGGATTAATGTAACAAATAAAAGAAAAATTCATAAGTACATGTCTTTTCAACGCCGTGATCTGTACAAATGCGCAAGGTGGCGAATTTTAATTCTGTTTCAATTTGTATCATCATAGGTTAATCTTTGTGAATCATGTAAGATAAGTGTGCCTAATTTGCCCCCACTACTTTTGATTGCTCGCCATTCTAGCTCATCCCAATAATTTTCAACGTACTTCAGCTCATTCCAAAGCTTGTTTCAAGACCTTCAGAATGAGCTAGGGTACGGATAGTTTGGTTTTAACGAAAGAGGACCCGAGCTATCTTGAATTTTGTACAGAAAGATTTTTTGCGAGTTTTTCACAGAGTGTTCCTAATTTGCGCCCACGTGGAGAAGAGGCCTATTTCCATGAGATTATACGGGTTTTTCGTATAATCGGGATATTTCGGCTCCCAGACCTCCAAATAAGACGTACTTAGCTCATTTTGCAGCTTTTTCTACATCCTTTCAAAATTTTTAGGTAAGATTAATGTATTTGAATGGATTGAAGAACGAGTTTAGAAAAAGACTATAGGGGCAAATTAGGAACACTGAATTTTTCTTAGTAATATGGGCGTAGAATTGGCTAGAAATCGAATCTTGCAATTTTGCAAAAAGTATTTTGAAGTTGGAACAAAGTCGAAACAAGTAAGCTGAAGAACGCTGGAATTGGTCACATCAATTTTGTTTGCCATGGCTTTTAGTGAAGATCAATAAAGAAGTCGAAAGTACCGAATACCACTTTTTTTTGTTGTAAGCAATGCGCGAGTCATTGGAGATCGGTCCAAAATGTTTCTTGCCTAACGTAACAAACATGAAGGTAATGCGCGGTAAGGTCCTACGGGTGCGTACATTTGAGAATTCGAGTGGGGGCAAATTAGGCACAGTTACCTTAAATGTTATGAGAGGGAAATATTAAACTATTCAAATGCATTGCCAATCATGGAAACTAGTCTTGGCTATTACGGATATACCCAATCCCAATCTTGTTTGATTTTCAAAAGTTAATTTTTTATTCGATTCGGACATACACCGATGAAGACCAGTGAATCTTGAGAATCACTAGTGAATGTCCGAAGTCAGGTGCATATGACATACATTCACTGGCTCTATCAGGGAATCTTAAGATTCATTAGTGAATGTCGGACATTCACTGGTGAGCTCAAAGAATGTCCGGAGTCACTAGGGAGTCTTAGGATTCACTGATTTCGGACATTCACGGTAACATATAGATAAAAACGACTAAACTGATGCATTCGTATACGATAACAACGGGGGAATTTTTCGTTGTTGAGGACTCTTATATAACCGTGAAACTGGGAGAATTCACTTGAGTAAGCCAGAAAATTACAACCAAAATTACTGTTGCCACATACATTTGCATTTGCCTACATCACACCATGTACATATATCAGTATTATCGCGACAACTTACCCGGTACGTGTGACGGTCTTTTATTTCGACGAACAAGCTCCAAACCACTCCATTCAAATTTTCCCACATGTATTCTGTTGAAATGCATCCGGCACTGAAGTTACAAGTCGATCCGTCCACTCCTCTTTTTTTATTTTAAAAGATTAAGGGTCGAAATGTCAATTCCGTGCATGATTCTCACTTGTCGAAGTGGTAATCTTCTGCTTCCAGACTTGCTGTAGCGAAGGAAATAACTATGTTCGCATTTTTGTATCAAAGTGTCGTATAGAACCAACTATTTCTCATTGGTTCCAAGTCCTAAATGCGTGACGTGGCCCCTACCCAAGTGGTTTTAGGCGTGTTACGAGGGTTTTGTGTCAGTTCCGCGCATACCCTTTTAGCCTATACTAAATAGTGACCTACATATATCGTAGCAATTTTTTTCAAAGTATTATTACTGCATTAGACGAAATCTACGAGATGGAAGCGATACGTTGACTCCCGTGCCCTACAGAGCCATAAAGGGGTAAGTATGCACGGGACTGACGTAACTGAGCAAGTTATCGCGATAATACTCATATAGTCTATGTATAATAATGAAAACAAAGGACCAAAATAAACTTAAATTTAAAATGAAAAAAGAGTCACTTGAGTTAGGAATGGAAAATTCTGTCATGTCATGTCTTAGAGAAAAGATATTCTGTCACTTCACTGAATAAAATCAATGGCTCTGATAAAAAGCCGAATTTTGCAAAGAGACCACAAAGCCAGCAGAAACACTCACAGAAATAGTATTTGGCTTGTGTAGTAAAACATCTTAGTACTCCTCATCTAGATTAGTAGAGTAAGTAAGCCCCGAAAAAACGCTTCCTTTCAGGAGTAACCGGCTAAACTCTTCCGAACCCTCCAATTTTGGGCTCAAATGATAGGTGGCGCATCCAATAATCAATGTTGATAGGAATTATTGTTCAAAAATTGGGGAAAGGCATAAATAAACAATAAAAACGTGCATTTTTCCGACCTTCTTTCGGTTTTCCATTATAAGTCGGAAAATATTGGTTTTTCGAAAAAATTTGTAGATAGGTAATTTGTAGATCTCTAAACAATCTACAACCCTAATTTGCACAATTTGTCCCGTAAAATGCATCCTCTTGGAGATATTCTTGATCAAAGTTGTCATCGAATTCGTTCAAATAAATTCGCTAAAATTGTTTATAACGGGTTCAAATAATTTTTTTTCTAGGTAATTGAGTCAATTTTGGAAAGAAAAGGTCTCTTGGTATTTTTCCCTGAGTTTGATCGTTCTCGAGTAATGAGGAAAAGCAAATTTTGCGACTTTCAAGTCAAAGTGCTGTCATGGAAGCACCGCTTGAGGGCTAGAAGTACGAAATTTGCTTTTTTTTTTTCATTACTCGAAAACGATCAAACTTAGGAAAACTCACCAAGAGACCTTTTCTTTCCAAAATTGACTCAATTACCTAGAAAAAATAATCTGAACCCGTTATGAACAATTTTAGCGAATTTATTTAAACAAATTCGATTACAACTTTGATCGAGAATGACTCCAAAAGGATGCATTTTACGGGAAAAAAGTGTATGAATCAATCTTGTAGATCGTTCAGAGATCTACAAATTACCTCTGAACAAGTTTTCTCGAAAAACCAATATTTTCCGACTTATAATGAAAAAACCGAGAAAAGGTCGGAAAAATGCATGTTTTTACTGTTTATTCATGCTTTCCCCCAATTGTTGAACAATAATTCTCATCAATATTGATTAATCCTATCATTTGAGGGCAAAATTGGAGGTTCGGAAGAGTTTAGCCGGTTAGTGAATGAATTCAGGAGCTTACTTACTCGACTAGATGGAATCATATAAGCTGAAGTATTCCCTCTCCTACTCAATGCAAATTCAGAAAAACGAAAAAAAACCACGATTTTCCCGAACTCGATGCAACTTTGATAAATTCCCAAGAAACTCATTGCATGTCCCTCTATCAAGATCATAATTTTGTTTGATCCCATACACAAGTACGCAAAAAGAGTCAAAACGACTCGAAGAGTTTCTTATTTGATGTTCAAATCGCTAACGATTTTACAGACTAGTTCCTCGATTACAAATAGATCAAACGAGACGAGTTGGATCAAAACTATTAGTAAACGTTGCTATTTCGTTAAAAATTGCAAACGATAGAGTTGTCCTGTCGGGCTTCCACAATGGTTCAACTGAGAACTGAGGTTCGCATCACAAGCTTAGCATGCGAAAATTGAACAGGTGAAGTCGAATTATATAAGAAGGCTTATTGAACGATCAAACGAACTTACCTGTGAGTGAAGTTCGATCGTAATTATACGAATGCCTCGTTCGAAGATGATAACAAAGGTAGTACCGCTTGTACCGCGGTGCGTCGCCACAACTTCAGAGTTAAGGTTTTTAGCCGCCGCTAGCCTCCGCGGCGCTGGTATCCTCATAATGTTTAGAGTATTTTCTTGGTGAAAAAATTGGTTCGGGTGAGGCTATTGGAATACAGGGTGGGTTGTTATCATCTTCGAACGAGGCATTCGTATAATTACGATCGAACTTCACTCACAGGTAAGTTCGTTTGATCGTTCAATTATACTTCAGCCTCGTTCTCCGATGATAACAAAGGTAGACCTTCAGAGTCCAATTTTTTCTCTATGATTCGATTTATTTGTAGAATCTGGCACATACTTATGCAAGTTTTTGAGAATAGTGCATTTTATCAGAACGATACAATTCGAGTGGGCCGCTTTCTCATTATTGGCATACATTGAAGTGGCCTTGCAAGTTTGGTGTAATGTAACTACTTCTTCTTGAGCGTCTTATGCGCTAGCAGGCTCTTTTCAGCCACGATAGGTCGATTGTAGAATTTATCGAACGATTTTGATTTTTCTGACCATCCGGCCGCGCTTTTCAAGTCTTTCAAATCCATGCCACCCTCGAACGCTGCAGATGCAGCGGCATGCCGCGTGCTATGGCCAGTGAAGTTTTCAAGATTGCACTCTATCAAAACTGCCTTAAGCCATTTACTGATTGTTTGAACAGACGCGGCTTTATGTGGTTTAGTCGTCGTGATAAAGAGTTGATTAGTATCCGCCCGAATAGATTGAGTTCTCTCGATATACTTCTCTAAGGTATAGCTAACACAAAGTTCGGGGGACTCGCGGAAATATGGGAGTCTCAGCAAAGGTTGATTTTTCCCTGGCTTTGATGTTTTTATCAATCTAGTGATCTTAATAGCATATCCATCACTCCTCTTCTCGATGTTACTCAGTTCAATAAATGTCAACGTTTGTGCTCTCTGAGCTGTAGCTAATGCTAGCAACATTACCAGTTTTTCAGTCAACTCTCGCAAGTTCAAGTCTTCCAGCGGGAATCGCTTTTCCATCTTCGTCAGCACAATATCGGTATGCCAAATCTCATCATACTTCGGTTCTGGTGGGTTGGCTCGAAACACTCCCTTAAAAAATCTTTTTATACTCTCATCATTTGAAATAGTATGGATTGAAATGAGCGAGATCGCTGCTCTCATGGAGTTTAACGAGCCGTAAGCTGCGCCAGTGGCCGCTCTTTCTGTCAGGAATATGAGCACTTGATTAGCACTTGCTCGATAGTAATCGACATTGTTCGCTATACAAAAATTCCACCACAACTTTAGTGCTGAGCTGTACTGTTTTTGCGTACTAGCAGACAGTGAGTTCAACATGATAAGTGCTGCGTCGTCCGCTACTCCTCTAGCTTTGAATCCGCCTATGATAATCTCCCGGCAACCAGGGTAAGTTTCGCCGCAAGTGGATGGCACCTGGAATTGATGGTCAACAATGAGGGCGAGGGCGGAAAAAATACTGGCTCAAATTTCAGCATGGAGGTGAATAGCGGGTACCATGGCTGCGACGGCCAGTAAGGTACGACAAGTATGCCATCAGCTTTGTCGTTCTGTATTTTTTTCAATACTCGCGTGATGATTGCAAACGGCGGAAAAGCGTAGAAATACCAATTCCTCCAATTCTGAGTAAACGCATCGACCAACGGTGTATCGGGATCGTTGTATCGAGCGCAAAAACGATGACATTTCGTATTAATTCGTGCCGCAAAGAGATCAATGTCTGGTTTTCCAAAAATCCGAGTGATCTTTTCGAATGCCCTATGACACAGTTCCCACTCCGTGTCTACATTTGTAACCCTCGATTGTGCGTCGGCTTCTACATTTTCTGTTGATGGGATGTAAGATGCGTACACGAGGATGCGCCTCCGTGCGCACCACTCCCAAAATTCTCGCGCTATCGCGTTGAGTGTCCAAACATGTGTACCACCCATCTTGTTAACGTACGATATCGCCGTAGTGTTGTCTAGTCTGAGTAAGACTTCGCAGTCATTCAAGTCCGATGCAAAGCATTTTAGTGCAAACAAAGCTGCCCTTAATTCCAGAACATTTATATGATCTTGCTTCTCTGTCCCACTCCAAAATCCGTGAGCTCCCTGGTCGTTAGCAAATGCTCCCCATCCGCTCAATGACGCGTCAGAAAAAATCTCTATCGCGAATGTATTTTGCCTAATCTTTTTTCTTGCTATTGGTATGTTTTCTCTCCACCACTCAAGATCTCTCTTTACTAATGAGTTGATGTACATTTTCTTATCATAATCGCCATTATTTATAAACAGCGCAATGTTTTTGGAAAATTCCAAGTTTTTCAAGTATACAGGCCCATATTCTATACCTGGTGTGCAAGATACGAGAGTTCCTACCAAGTTTGCGAAACTACGAACAGAGCTTCTATTAATGCATAGGAATGTATCAATTAGACGGGTCGTTTTTTCCCTCTTTTCTTGCGTTAATTCGACAGTCATTTCCCGTGAATCTAAAATGAATCCCAGGAACTTGCATCTACGACTCGGTTCGAGATTGCTTTTTGCCTCATTAATAATGAATCCTAATCTTATGAGAAGTTTCATCGATTGACGCAGATTGTCCTTGCATAACTCGTGCGTTGCTCCGAAGCAAAGTTTGTCGTCAAGGTAAAGGCAGGAGATGAGTCCCCTGTTTCTTAGTAAGGTGATAACAGGTTTCATAATTTTGGTATAAATGAAAGGGCTGATGCATAGCCCGAAGGGTAGACAAGTGAACTCGTAAATTTTCCCACGGAAGACAAAGCGCAAGTATTTTCTACTCTTCCTGTGTATGTTTATCAAAAAATATGCATCTTTTAGGTCAATGCTGGCCATCCACCAGTTCTGAGAAAGAAGTTTTGATGCCGTTCTCAAATCTTCCATTTTAAAATGAGGTGCTTTTAAAAATCTATTAAACGGCTTGAGATTCAGGATGAATCTATCAGTACCATCACTTTTAGGTCTGAGAAAATAAGAAGAAATGAACTGGTCATCTAACGCGGTTGTCTCCACTATCGCTCCTTTGCTTACCAATTTTCTTACTGCGATATCATACCGTCTCATCGTATCATAGTTACCGCTGAATTCTCGTGGAATTCTTCTTTGCGTGACCTTTTTGATGGGTTTGATTTCGTAACCCTGAATGCAGTCGATGATAAAGTCATCGTTGGTAATCTCACGCCATTCGTTTTGAAAATTGGCCAACCGGCCTGCGATTCTTACGTTTAACGACGATTGCCCTTGGAGTACTGCTGCTGCTGATTCCGTTGTCCTCTGCTCCTGCTGTGATCCGCATTCGCTCTGCTCCTCTGCGAATTGTTGTTCTTGGGTCTCGTTGTGCTCCTCGGGTGCCCCCCCGACCTCGGAGCTTGAGGGCGACTGTTCGAGGGGGTTTTCCAGTTTAAATACTTGTTTTTGGAGAAACGCTGTGGGGGTTTATTGTCCTGCGCCATCACTCGACTGGTCTTTTGGATCGCTTTTGCTTCCGTGATTTTCTCAGTTAGTTTCTCGCCGTAGAGAAACTCTCCCGTCTTTGCTTTCTTGAGTGCACCCTTAATCGTTTCATCTATACTGGGATCAATGAACGCTCGACGAGTGTGGGTTAATTTATACTGCACTTCTGTGAGAATCTTTCCAGCGTCCCAGATTTTAGTGAACAGCTGGTCCTTGTCGACTTCATCGTCTTCCATAATGGATGATAGAGCTTGCCCGATTGCTGAAAGCGCCATTCCTACTTTGTTTTGTGTCTCGGTAAAGCCGATGTCTCTGCGCCTCTCGTTGGTGCCCTCTCCAAGAAAGCTTTCTACTTCCGGGTTCAGCTTAGGTGCTGCAAGTCTACATTTGCCTTCAATCGGGTAGTTCTCGGGCCATTCATCCCTTTCTTTTTTCGGTACTCCAGACTCCAGCCAAACTTGCCAGCGATCCGATACCTCAGCATTCAACTTCACCTCTTTTTGGCTCTCAGCCGGATGTTTTCCAATGATGTTCCGGATAGCGTCGGACACAGTAGGCTCTTTGGGCGAGATCTGTTCATCTGTAAAAAGACACAATACATCGTAGTGATGTAGTCATATATTACCTATTTGAAGTCGGTAGTTGCTTCGACTTTAAGGCATTGAATATCAAGAGTCGGTAAATCCATCGACTTCAGCGTCGGAATATGACTTGATTTGCGTTTAACACCTCCTCATATTACGTCAGACGGTATTTCTTCGCCTGCAACGTATTCCATGGGCACCAGCAGGGAAGTGTCAATCTGTCAGAGATTTGCTTTTCTCCGTCGGGCGCGTTTTCATGGAACGCGAGTCGGAAAGTCATCGACTGGTAAGTCGGCTGAGACTCACGCGCTCATATACATGCGTGATATAGTCGGCAGATTACATCGACTGTCGCATTGCCAATAGCCGCAATCCAGAGGATCGGCCAGTCTCTTGCACGATCATGTACGTCGATATATTGTCAAGCCAGTCGGAAGATCATCGACTGAAGCCCTAGTATTAGAAGGAAAAAATGGAGGTGTCGGTTACGAACCTTTTTTCTCGTTGTCCGTCTTGGCCGGTGATAAGCTCGAGTTTCGAGAAAGCGGCGTTGCGTTTGCGCGCGCTACGCTGCCCCCTTGCCGCCCATGCGAGTTTGAACGTGTTCGCTCCGATCGTGCGCGCCTTCGTCGGGATCGACTCCTGGACGCTGATGAGCTCGACGACCGCCTCGAGCTGCTCGATCGTGATCTCCTCCTGGAGTGGCGATGTCGTCGTCTGGATCGGGAGCGAGATCGCCTGTTCCTCCTTGATCGGCGATTCCTGGATCGCGATCTCGATGGTGCCTTTCGCGTGTCTCTCATTTTTGAGCAATTTCTTTTACCGCACTCGCACTCCACACTTTTACGATCTTTTTTCGACAACAGTCTCTCGAGTTCTTCCACTCTTTTCGCTAACTCCACTGTATCCGGTGCCTGGCTCATTTTTGAGGTAGATTATTCGTATTTATCTCACAAATGATATACTGTTACACTCTGGCACGTGTGGCTCGCGCCGCACAACAAAACGTTATGAGGATACCAGCGCCGCGGAGGCTAGCGGCGGCTAAAAACCTTAACTCTGAAGTTGTGGCGACGCACCGCGGTACAAGCGGTACTACCTTTGTTATCATCGGAGAACGAGGCTGAAGTATAATCGCGATGTAACTATAATAAGTTGTTTCAAACGCTTGCCATTCCGTCCAAGAATCTTGATATGGTTCATATATAGCCAATCAAAAGCTTTTAATCGACTGCCGATAAATTTAGGACTTACCATTGCGTTTAGAAATCGTACGAACAAAGTGGAAGGAATACTCACAAAAATATTTCGAAGTAGCCCCTTCATTCATTGCGTGTCACGCGATATAAAAGAATCGTATCAATCGCCCAGTGAATGATTAATATCTCATTCTCAAAAGCTTCTATATGAATGTGAAAAGGTGCGAATTCTGTTGAAAGTGGGAGAAGATTAATATATCCACCTCACACGCAACTTGCATAGTCACCTTTTTATCCCAGGTGTGGAGATAGTCCCTCTTCGGACAGTATATAATAATCATCGAAGCCGGCGATTACGCGAGTGACACTTGTTCGTAGCCAGTTGGTCAGTAACAATTAAAACTCAAATTGAATTTATTTAGAGGAATTTGAACAATCTTTCGGAATTCATCAAGTGCAATTTTGTTCGAAATTAGCATGCAGACAGTACATTGTGTTTCTTTTATTATTGGAATTTTAACTGCGATTGGGGTACACGTTTGTGTCACCGCAACGACGGATGATAGTGGTAATTATAATGATTTTGGAAAAATATTTTGCTAGGTCTATTTTATCGTAAAATATGGGGATTGCCGTTGCTGATGTATCGATTCATTAGAAAAGAAAAAAAAAATATCGCGCAGTTGTAGGCATGTGATACATTGTAATAGGAGGTGGTGGAGAAATGAAGGTTTGATAGAAATAGAGGGAACAATTTTTTTTTTAGATTAATTTGTAGAATACGCGTGTATTTTCTGTGGAAAGGTTCAAATAAATCATGTTTTCACGTTGTGTCTGAAAAAATTATGGGAGATCGAGTTGGTGATTTTCCATTCACGAATGCGTGACGATTCCGGGGAATCACATGAGCATCAGTCATTATACCGCTACATTCTATCTGACAATCTCGAAGCGAAATAGGTGTCGTTCTCGTTATTCTTATCCGACGAACCGATCAGAAAAAAATGTGAATGTGTGCAAGTTACTCGCTTAAGATCGCTGAGTATCAATATTATAGTACGATTTGAATTAAAAGCACTTGATGGTTATCAATGGTCTATGTATAGATTCGAGGAATAGTGTTATTCTGGGGTAATCATGCCTGCATCTGGATGTCGAGAAAATTAATCGAGAAATTGACTGCTCGATACAAAATCAACATTCTATCATTTATGGATATTAATAAGAAAGGGCATAGAATCTTTTTAATATTTTGCTGTGACTCAAATCTAGTAGCGAATCCTCGTTCTGCGGATTCTGTGATTAGCAAGAAGATTCTGCAGAAATTGAGAAGTTGGGAAAGAAATTCAACTTCTCGACAAAAGTGTAATGATCTTGAAACGGGTTGAGATGGACCAATTTGAACGTTCGAGGTCACATTTTCTTTGTTTGTTATAAACTTTGAGGAAAAAAATTCTCCGGCATCCGTAGAAAGTGTGGCTTGATGCCACGATTTCTTTTCAAAAACACCTGTTCTTCTAATAATTTTTGCTGTGTTAGAATCACGAGGAGAGAGATTACACCTTGTACGGGTATTCAAACATGGTTTTTTGACCAAAAATAAGGCACCCACGTCAAGATATTTTACTAGAGATAAACAACCTGTTTTTCAGTAATTTTTGACCTAGGCAAAAATCCTGATGTGGTAGCTGAAAGCTGACTCCGAGACCGTTTTCAGACGGTCATTCTGGGTCGGAATTGCAAGGGAGAATCTTTCTTCTCGTGATTTCAACACAGCACTACACTTTTCACGGGTACCGTACAATTTTTATTTTCAAAGTATATGATAAAACGAAGAAAATGTGACCTCGAACATTCGAGTTGGTCCATCCTAACTCATTCTATGATTTTTTGGAAATTTATTGCAAAATTAGACTCTTTTCCCAGATACTAGGTGGACTAATTAGCTTATACGATTTCACGGTTACATAGTAGCGTTCTAAATCCACCGGAATCGTGTTCAGCGGATCAAAATACTTAGAAAAACATATTTTGGTATGCGTTTTGATCAAATGGTACTCCCTAGCTGAATAATCATCAACTTCGAGGATTGAAAGAAAAATCCAAAAACAGTCTTTTTTGGAGAATCAGTTTTTTGCAATTTAAGAAAATCCTGACGCGTAGGTGCAAAACTGAGCATAGATTTGGTTTCTACGTCGAAAAATACATGAAAAAATCATAATCTCCTAAGATGGATATTCCAGACCCAACATTTTGTTGTCCAGTGTATTGAGAGCGTCTAGTGATTGATTTCAGACCGATCTATGTGAGGTCCAGTGGTGAGGTCGTAACTTGATATCAAATTTATACATGGCCATTTAACTACAAATATAACGAAATACCGACAATTTTATTCTGGTATCAACTTATACATTTAAGTTGGAGCGTCGAACAGTTTGAGTCGGACAGTTCGATGAGATAGATCATCAGGCACTCGGTACACAGAATCAACGTCACGGAAATAATTTAAATATTTTCAAAGCTATTGAGATGCTGGAGAAAAATCATTAGGTTCCTGGGAAAGATGAATCTATTGATGAATGACAAAATTTCAAGGTAGAAAGATTGATTTTTTTTTTTTTTTTGATCTACCGAGAGTATTTTCAATATTTAGCACTCGCAACAGTAACTATTGTCTCCAGTTTCAGTAAAAATTTCTCATGATACATCACCTCTTCCGATCTTCGAGTTCTATGACATCACCATTTCTAGTATTATTATATTTTCAAATTCCATTTCAGTCACAATGTCACTTACGGATCAACAAGACTGCCCAAGGATCATCAGTCGCTCAGAATGGCATGCTCGCGATCCCGTTGATAGAAATCCCCTAGTCATAAGCCCGGCTCCTTTCGTCGTTGTGCATCATGGTGGAATAAATCACTATTGTAAGAATGAGACATCTTGCGCCGATATCGTTCGTTCCTATCAAAATTTGCACATGGACAAAAATGGATGGTGGGATATTGGATATAATTTTGTCATCGGAGAGGATGGAAATATTTACGAGGGTCGCGGATGGGATACCTTTGGAGCTCACGCTCCTAAATATAATAATCAGAGTATTGGTGTCTCTGTCATTGGTGATTTTACAAGTAAGCTAATCAACTATATAGTCGTACTTTTTCTTCTTTTTCGTCTTATCAGATAGGTTGTCTAAGCATTTATCTCTTGGCTGAAGGGTAAGGTGATATGCTCTTCAGGCCATTTTGTTGCAGGCTTCCGTAGGCTATCATTTGTTGTGCAATTCATTTGTACTCACAGTTAATCCATGAATGATAATATCTGCCTTACCTCCAGCCCAAAATTTTTTTTGCAAGAATCATGAATATTTATTTATTCACTTATTTACTAAAAGACCAAGAATTTTTCGCATTTCATACATATAGTCGGTGGGAGTCAGTTATAAGTTTGCGCTCACTAAAAAAGACAGAAATGTTTGCAAGCCCGCCCATTTTTTGAAACAACTGAATCGTTGCCAGTAAGATCCTCATCCTTATGAGATTCACGGTAGAATCGTCAAATGAATACAAATGCCTCGAAAAGCTAATGAGAAATTCCCTTAGAAACTTATTGAAATTTCATAATTGATTCTAAAATCATAATGGGTTTTAAAAATTGCAGAGGTGATGCCAAAT
This sequence comes from Eretmocerus hayati, assembly GCA_029851415.1. Lineage (NCBI taxonomy): Eukaryota > Metazoa > Arthropoda > Insecta > Hymenoptera > Aphelinidae > Eretmocerus > Eretmocerus hayati. Next base: position 30,057,745 of record CM056741.1, on the reverse strand, counting down.
GAAGCCGCGTTGGAAGCTCTCAACTCCTTGATAAAATGCGGCTTATCGATGAACAAGATTCGAGCAGATTATCATGTGATAGGACACAGACAGGGTCGAGCGACCGAATGTCCGGGTGAAACATTTTACAAGTACGTGCAGAAAATGCCACACTGGATGGATCACCCAATACCAATAAAAGCCAACAGATGATACAATGGTTCAGCCATTTCATGATGAGACCACGGACTGAAAGTATTTTACAAATCCCAAAATAATTCAATAGACACGAATTCCAAATTCTTCTGTTTCGTCATACTTTCCAGATATTACTATTAAGCTGACTCACCGTACGGCTCCAAAAAAATCTGAGATGTTGGATTTAGTTACCACATTGTCAAAAAAACTACCGTCAAATCGGGTAACTTTTGTACAGTGGGTGCAACTTCGGTCCCCCCTGAAAAATGACTTTCAGAGCTGCATCTGGCAAGGTGAATGATTCTATCGCTCTTAAATCTACCCTCTCGTCTAGGCACACACATAAACAATGAGTCGAGCCACCGTAGATCCTGTGTGGATGGTTGTAGTCGTTTATTGAAGCTTTTTCCAAAAAGGGTGATTTAGCGCCGATATTCGAGTGGTCCAATTAGTATACCTAGCAAGAAGTGTTCCGGAACGAACTACGAGTGTATAACGCTACATTTCGACCACATTTGTCACCAAATTGAAGAAACGTCGTCACATTAGAGTGTTTACAGCATTTGGGATTTTAATGAAAGAAAAACAGGGGAAAAACCATGAAAGAACGTACCAAAGTTACCCCACTCTAGGTAAGAAGCATGAGGATGGGGTAACTTTAGCGAACCTCTGTATGACAGCTTCTTTTCAACTAATCTTGAGTCGAGTAATGATCTATGAGGTCTTAAAATGTTTCCAACAGCTTAAAATGAAAGTTCTTAACGATTAAAACTAATTCACTCACATGGTGGTGGGCAGAATTGGGATATTCTGTAAGTGTACCAAAGTTGCCCCATCGGGGTCTCACTTTGGTACACTTCTTCAACTGCTAATAGCTCCAACTCAGACACATCAACTCGAACTTTGTAGCCCGTCAATCGAAAGCGGAAACTGTAAGCTTTAGATTGACTACTAATAGAAGTGGTTTTGTCACTGTATGTTAGAATGCCGATCCAAACAAAATGAAAAGCACCGAAAACGTACCAAAATTACCCAATTTGACGGTACCATTTAAGGTAGTAATCTCAAAGCCAAGCCAAAAAAAAACTGAAAACAAACTGTTATTGAAGGTACTTAAATTCAGTACAAATAGGATTTCATTTAAAGGCTGTCATTCGAATTAATCCAAAAATGATATCTTGGCACCGGCTAATGAATCAAATATTGATGTGAATTATTTTCACCCTAGATCAATATTCAAATTTGTCAGCAATAGTTGGCCGTTTTTTACCCATGACACTCATACAATAAGTGTGAATTTATTCCTAGATTCTAGATGTTACCGTAGTTCTTTCAATGTAGAGTACTTCGCATTGAAAAAAGTTAAGAATGCTCAACTTCTCCACATCTAGAAATGAGTAAATGAGTGAATGAGTATACAAACTTTTACACAAGAATGATGGAACTTTGAACGATGCACTTGGACATCGCTCTGCAATAAAGTATTAAAAAGAGTGAACAAGTGTTGATTCATTTATCGTTTTAACTACGTAGTTGTTCTCGAACGGCTGCAAATGCGTCATGCCAAAATAATTCGGAAGATGTGAAGTCTTGCTATCCAGAAATGATACATCAGATATGAAACAAATACTCAAGTGTATCAACGTTGCACTTGGCAACTATGAGAAACGACTAGACTTGATTAATATCACCTCGTAAATTATCACGGGTACTTACACAGATCGGGAACATTCGCAAAGAAAGCATAGTGAAGCCTTCGATACTTCTAAATCATCCAGCAATTATACAACTCAACATTTGTTCTTGATTGATGATCAAACTAACATATGACGATTTATACACAAAAAAGTTACAACGTTTTGGATCATTGAAAATATTTTATTACTCTTGCTGCAAGTTTATAATTTCGCAACACGATATTCTCGCTTTCAGGCAGGCTTCTTTTGTACCTGAAGTCCTTTCATTAATTCGATAGTAAAACTACGAACATTGATGTGATATTTCATCATTAATTAGCTCATGATGAGATGTTAAAATCGAGGTATTATTATGATATAAAACTTTCAAAACAATCCAAACAATTCTTCTCAGCTTTCAATGAAAATCTCAAAGCGTTTACCACATTGGATTCACAAATTTTTCATACGATTCTCTACCAATTAAGAATCAGTCACTAGAGCTGTAGTGCAATCTCCTGAAGTATGAAACCACTTCCAAGGCTTCAAAGCAAAAATATCCATTCTTCGCATGGCAGCAATTATCTGAGACAACCTCAAAGTAAGTGAGTTTCAGATTCAATCTGAAACGATCACTTGCGGAATAGTATACGAATTTCTTATCACCGTAGACTTTTTCATTCAGTGATTCCTTCCCTCGACCTCCATAACTTCTGAATATTCCGTCAGTAGAAACGTTGATTAATATTTTGTAATGATTCTTTCATGCCCAAATTACTCATTTTTCGCAATTACTTACATCAAGGCCGGTAACAAAGTTTCTTCAGCTCAATGGAGAGCAGCAAAAGAATATGTTCTCTCGTTGTATCTACACTTAACAGATAGGTCCGTTTGCATAATTGTGAGTACTAAGTACTTTAAATTTCTCATGGCCCTTTAGTGTGAGTAGATTGAATTGAATCGTCCGAAGAGGATTCTCAGATCGCTCGAGGTCGTAGCTCAAACAGTGTATGTTTGAGTTTTAAAATATGTACTCCTATTTATCATATTAGATGAAGTTCGATCAGGATACTATGCGGGAAATGATTATGACACGCCGAGTGAACAAAGCTTGTAAATTATGATTGCTGTAACAACTCGGTTTCCAATGAATTCACATCCATAGACGTTCTTGAAATATATAATCATGTGTCTGAAATGGTCTGAAATGATGATTACCTATCCGATGTTTGCCTGATTATTCACTGAGCTTATAGAAGACTCTACGACCTGGCCCCAATTCGAGTAAATGATTTACTACTCGTGTGAAGATACGATTTCTCATAAACTAGATCACGAGCGTAAACAATTGAAACTGTAGATTTGTCAACAAAGCGATTTAAGTATGAGTAGCTTTCCACTACTCAATTCCATTCAGTAAAGATGATATCAAGAATATCAAAGTTTTTATCATTTTGCTGAATCGACTTCACTACATGCGATGCTTGCGATCAGTGAAGATCAATCAGTTTTCCAGTTCATCAATTCTGACGCGGATTATGTTCTGCAATACCATTTTTCACGTTTTAATATGGACGTAGCATCGACTTCGTCAATCTTACAGATCGTCAGCTCTGTATCGAAGTCAGTGTTGCCATCTCAAGCCCCCGCGAATGAAACCGAAGTCGCGGTTTCCCTCGAGGTTCACCTGTCTCACCCACACCCTTCAACATCTACAGTTACGCCATGCCTAGCAAAGAAGGCTGTCTCTCAGCTTTGTACGCTGATGATGCCTGCGTGATCTCAACTTCGGACCAAATCCAGTCCAGCACAGCCAAAACTGTTCGTTTTCTACCCGAGCTATTCGACGGGTACTCCTCCTGGCGATTCCAGGTTACGGAAAAAAAGTCCGAAGAGATCTTTCTCTCCCAACCGAGAAGGGCTTACTTGCGACCAGCAGAATTCCGCGTACACGGACACAAAATTCCCCGAGGTTCATCTGTGAAATATCTTGGAGTCAACTTCAACTTGCAACTCAAGTGAACCCAGCACGTCAAATACAACCGTCAAAAGGCATACCGTGCTTACATTTCCCTTAAACATTTTTTCGCCAACAAGATGGTCACTCCTCACACCAAACTCCGAGCATTCAACGCCATTATCAGGAGAATCTGCACCTACGCTATCCCTTTGTGGGGCACCGTCACCGAAACAGGCATGAAACCTCTACAAGGAGTTTTTCCGAAAATACTCCGCTCAGCCTCGAATTACCCCTGGTATGTCAGGAATTCTCAAATACTCCGAGAAACCAAAATCCTCACCCTAGCAGATTCAGCGACATAACATGCAGCCAACCTTCGAGCCGCAATCATGGACCATCCCAACCCGTCCATAGCGAATCTCTCACCAACTACTCAAACCAACTGACAGGAGAGCTATTCATCTATCTTACGCTCCCCACGTACGTACGTTTCCTACGTAACATACGAAAAAAAAATAATAATAATAAAAATAATAATAAACAAACCTAACCCCAGAATTCATCGGATTGTAACATTCTCTGACTGGCTTTGGCTCAATAATTTTATCGAGATGAGTGAAAAGTCAGATTCGTGGTGTTCACATAGATTGATACAATTTTGTATGCGACAAATAATATAATGAAATTTGACTTTTAACTTTGTTGCAAAAAATACACCCCAAAAAACGAAACGGGATAAATGTGCTGTTTGTGAAGCAGTTTTGTTGGGATCGTTCATGAATTTCTGGATGCTGCAGCTGCTGTGGGTATTCCCCCAATTTATATCGGGATAAAATAAATTGATATCTGTGAGCGTGAATGTTCAGATCTAAGATAGGTGTTGATTTCAACCAATGTTCGTATCCAAGTTTAAAATTGATTGCAGTTTTTCATAGTTTTACTTGATTTGATTTGATTTGATTTCAATACCAGGTTGATTCACGTCAACAAGTACCTGAAGCGTACCAGGTACTCCTGCAGAGGGTGCTCTGAGCTCCTGTGCGCAGGCTGGATTCCCGATAGTGGAGACGAGAAATCCATCTCCGACACTTCTTTTTTATTGAGGCGAAGTGAACGGAGGGTAAATTTTACATCTCCACTGGACCTACAGTTTAAGATGGATTCCGAACCACCGAAACCACGGTAAAGGCACTTGAAAAAATTTCCAGTGGTGCCGGCACCGGGGATCGAACCCACGACCTTTCGATTGGAGGGCGAAAGCCCTAACCTCGCTGCCACCGCGGCTTACTAGTTGGGAAAATCTTTCATCGGTGATTCGGTTTCATCTGCGGGTTACATATGTTTGCATGTTTTGAGCTTCAAAAGGGAGATGATCCTCGTGTGATGGTGATTTTCGGGGCCATCCGTAAATGATATCATGCCAAAATTGACCATTTTTGACCCCCTCCCGCCCCTTATGTCACACTTAGTCACAAATTTGAAGAAACCCCCTTTCATGATGTCACAAATAGGTAGACCCCCCCCCCTTCCTTGACTATTGGTGGGTGGGAATTTCCACTATGCGAGGAAAAATCACATATTACGACGCAAATTCTTAACTTTATTACTCAATTTCAATACATACATTTGATTACATTTCTTAATTGAACTTTGGGGTATAACTCTTATTTGAAATGATGTTCGATATTAATGCCTTGAGATGTCCAAGAAATAGAAGATTCGAAAAATGTTTCCGTTGTTGACTGTGAATGCTCAGAATCCCTGACGATCCTCAGTCCAAGGGCTTTGGACCCATTCCCCTAAATTGGAAATGATTGGGAAAAGATCTTCTTCATGACAAGTCTCTTTTCTAGGTATTAGGGATTTAACTAAGTCTTGTTCCCTCATCCACTGTAAATCCTCAGAGCCACCTTCATCAGGTAAGGGGCACAGAGCCTCTTCATTGCGGCAAGCAGCGACCTGCCTATATATCACTCACGAAATTTTTGAAAATTCTTGCGAACCGCACTTGATCAAACATGATGTCACGTTTGAGCATACCCCCCACCCCCTGTCACACTTTGCCACATTTGTCACATCTAATAAACCTAGCTTACATCGAACTCAAGATTCATTAAGACCATCGCCCATTTTCCACAAACCAATCTAGTTAATCTTTAGACTTAATAGGCGCACCACCGGAAAACCCACTTCAGGGAATCCCGACACACCACTTTTTTGGAGGGTATTCATCATTTTGTGGCTAATTTCAGCCATCTGTAACGTTTCCCAGATAATTCAGTGAATGACCGAGTCAAATGCTCTCTTGAAGTCGACAAAGGCTGCATAAAGTTTTCCACCATGTTTAGGAGTTCTAAACTTATCCTAACCCGAGGCAGAAATATGTTGTCCTCACACCAACGGTTTTGCCTGAAGCCTGATCAGCACCAACTTGAGGGAATTTCTATCCAGCCAAAGATGCCGTTGAATAGTTTTGCAAGCTGTTCGCACCATGCCATAGGGAGCCGTTCATAAAATTCGTTCGGGATTCCGTCTGGACCCGGAGCTTTGTTTCTTTTCAAATTGTCGAGAATCATTCTGATTTTGTTTGGCGTGATTCCTCGGTCTAGGAGCGGATCTGATATCGTGCTAGATAGTTGCAGTTTCGAGATGGGGACATCTGTGATATGAACTCTTCGAGGGTTTTTTTCGGTTTCGGACAGGCCGAGTAACTTTTCTTGTTCATTTTCTTTACCGCAATCCAAATTTCTTTCGCGTATCTTGCATCTGAGATCTTGTGTTGGATCATGGTAATATATTCTTTTCTTTTTCGTTTGTAAAGGTCGACATACCGTCAAATTGGGTAACTTTAGTACAGTGGGTGCAACTTTGGTACACCCCTGAGAAATGACTTTCAGAGCTGCGTTCGGGAAGGTAAACGATTCTATCACTCTGAAACCTATTCCTCCCTCTTGGTACACGTATAAATAATGTGTTGAGCCACCGTATATCCCGCGTGAATGATTGTACTCATTTATTGAAGCTTTTTCCGAAAAGGCTGATTTAGCAGCGATGCGCGAGTGGTCCAGTTAGTGTACCTGGCAGGAAGTGTTCCGGAACGATCTACGGGTGCATAATGCTACATTTCGACCACATATATCATCATATTAAAGAAACCATCGTTACATTGGGGTATTTATAGCATTGCAAATTTTAATGAATGAAAAACAGGGGAAAAATCATGAAAAAGTGTACCAAAATTACCCCACTCTAGGTGAGAAGCATGAGGATAGGGTAACTTCAGTGCACCTTCCTATGACAGCTTCTTTTCATCTCATTTTGGGTCGAGTGATGGTCTATAAGATTTTCAAATGTTCCAAACAGCTTAAAATGAGAGATCTGAACGATTAAAATTAATTCACTCGCATGGTGGTGGGTAGAATTGGGATATTCTGTAAGTGTACCAAAGTTGCCCCATGGGTCTCTAACTTTGGTACACTTCTTCAACTGCTAATAGCTCCAGCTCAGACACATCAAATCGAACTTTGTAGCCCGTCAATCGAAAGCTGAGACTGTAAGCTTCAGATTGACTACTAACAAAAGTGGGTTTGTTGGAATGCCGAGCCAAACAAAATGAAAAGCACCGAAAACGTACCAACATTACCCAATTTGACGGTAGTCCTTTTTTGCTGCGATGTAGTCGGCTTTCAAGTGAGTCAAAGAGGCTGGTCCTTGAAACACATGGCCAAGGCAAGGGGGTATTGCCACAAATCCCCCGCAAACCAATCCTCGTGATCACGTGATAACAGAAAATCAGACAAGGTCTTTTTCAAATCATCCTAACTCGCTCCGGAGCTAAGCAAAGGAAGATCATTGAGTGGGCACGAGGCACGAACGGTATTCTCCGATGGATTGGTGCCCACCGCGGATGGGTTCCAGTCGGTAGGTGCCCGATTTTTCTCGGTTGAATCCGACACTACTCACACGCTAATGGGTGTCCTTGAAGGTTCCCAGTTCCCGTCTCTCTCAAAACAAAGTTGAATTAAAAAAGGACGTAAGCTCAGTTGTTCTGGAATTTCGAATCTGACTGAAGCTTCGACGCCTTAGGTCATTTGGTCAATGATTGATGAAGACATGGATAACGAAGTATTCGATCTACTAGCATCTACCAATAAATTATGCGACCGAATCGAAAACAGACCCTTGCAAAGTACAATTTTGAAGCTAATACGAAGGAGAAATGAGCTCTCACATCACAATAGGCCTTTTTGCGATTTGATGTGTGAATTCAATCCATCCGGCGATAGATTGAATTGGCACATCAAATTACAAATCAATGGGCTTCGCAGAGAGATATCTAAGCAAATCAAGGGATTTCGGCGTAGATCTTGGAGGGACTCGCTCATGTGGATCATGATGAGGTATTTCATCATTATCTTCTTCAGATGCTAGCCACTTACTACCAGAATAAAACGCGTGCAACGTGCAACTCCAACAGATCAAGATTTAAATAATCAAGTTCGATAATGAGGCCTGGTGCGAGACATTCCGGACTCTACATGTCGAGCTCATGGCTAAGTATGTCGAGAGTCCTTGCTCATCACGAGGGTGAGGTGGGTGACTGTTGAGGAGCCTGAGGATGTTGATCTGCATTTCTCAGAATACATGATTCAATCGGCCTTGTCAAAGGCCACTATTTAAACATCAGATCCAATTATGGGAGTGAACACCTGAGCACTCCAATCCATGAACTTAGATTATTCAACTTATTCCAAAGTGTGAAGACTGACCAGGATGATTTGAAAAATGTATCCCAGGATTCGTATTTGGCTTTTCTTGCACCTTTATCAAATGGACTATCTCATCCAGATGGTTTGGATAATTAATGCAGAACGAGTACCTATCTAGTGAGGATAGGACTAAATTGATTTGTTCAAATAGTTCTCTGATTCCTGTGTGATGATTTTTTCCTTTACTTTATGATATTCAATTAGGTTCTCGTTGAAAAATTTCCCGAGATTTAATCTTCAGGACCTCGTGTATACGGTGACAAGTCTATTGACAGCATTATCATAGCTATCAGCTTCACTCCGCACACATACATCCAGCCTCGAGTAACCCATGCGCGCGACGTTTACTCCGTAGTCTCGTACCTGAAATACCAATCATTTTTTTTTTTTTTTTTTAATAAAACTGAGCCTTCGATTAAGATCATTTGATTTGGATGAATATGCTATGGAATTCATAGCCACTCTTGGTTTGACTTTCTTTTAGGTAGAAATTCAATGAAGTGCTCAAAACTTGAGACGATCACGCTGTTCTAAATCCACAACTCTACAATTATTTCGTGAAAAGGGTAGATTTTGGAGTTCTTCTTCAAGTATTTGACAAGAAATGAGCATGGTCTGTCACTTTTTACGACTATTAATAGATCAGAATTGAAAGATACCGTCTGCTGGGCGATCTTTAAGTTTCCATTGATTCATCCGAATGAATAACACTTATAAATTTTGGATTCAATTGCTTCTCATTGAATTCTCAAGTGAGTATAAAAAAAACTCAAATTGGTAGAAGTTAGACATCTCACCTGTAAGGGAATGGCTCTTCCAAAATGCTCATTGAGCTCTGGAACGCAAATGATTGATCCATAAGGTAGATTAGGCATGTCATCCATGGCAACTGTTACGTATTCCCCCCGTCCATCGAGGAAATCCTTAGATTCATGGAAGTAATAGGATAATTATTATTTGAACAATTTTCTGAATTTCAACCAAAATTATCAACTACATCATGGTTGAGTTTCAACTATGTAATAGAGATTCGGCTACATAGTTAACTTGATGATTTCAACCAACGCCGAATTCTTGTGGGGTGGTAAATCACTTCTTAAAAAACAGAAAAATTGCGAAAGCGCAAATGCTCAAATGCTTGGGCGAGATTGCTGTCGGAAGAGGGATCAATAGCAAAATCAAGAACAGCAAAAAATGGGCGGATGCATGGATATAAGACCCTAGAGAGGCTAGCAATCCTCGAGTTTTCGAATGCTTGCACTAAATCTTTATTTACCTCAGAAGAGTCGATATCAAATTGAAGAAGGAATCGAAATCTACAATGAGACGGATATACTCGGACCACATATTTTCATTTGAAGAAAATGATGCGCATAAAAGCCAGGAAGGCCAGAAAACTCAAAACTCAAAACTCAATAATTTACGTCTGGGTCCCGTATTGATTACCTCGCATATTCACAATCGGATAAGCGCACAGCATTATCCTTCGCACGCGGAATGCGTCAATTAAATGTCGTCCTTTTGAACGGGGCAAATTTTAACCACTATTTCGAAAGATTTTCAACCATTGTGGTTAATGCATAATTCCAACCACTTGGTTGAGAATCAATTGCATAATTTTAATACCATCATCAAGTAGGTTGCATTCCAAATAATAAGATCAAACGGGTAATATGACTTTCTTTATTAAAATTTTGTGACTTTGTGAATTATCTTGACATGGTTTTTTTTTGGAAAAAGAATGAGCGTAAGGTATGGCACGAAATATTTCGATCACTTGTAATTTATTCAATTTAGCTTGACACACGTGAGCCCATAGCACCCCTGATGGATTAATACACAGAAATATATTTCACTCACGATATCGAGTATAATGAATGGAATAACCATTCACCGATAGCGTGCTGTCTGATGCAATATGATAAGACATTGAGATATCATAATAACCAACTGCGCACAAACGTGAAACTACAAATTCGGTGAATTTCGGTATTATAACCAAACTTGGAAATACAATCGAACCAAATTTTATCGACTCTTGCACTGTGACAAGCGTGTTAGAAAAATGCTAGGTCGTGAATTGCGATAACTCCACATTTATGTCAAATCTGTCGAAGAATAATGCAAAATTTTCGGATCATATCAATTATTCATAATTATGAATTTTTCCCAGATTTTCCCTCCCCAAACTCCCGCTTCCTGGAAAAAATTTCTCCCTAGCAGTTCTTGAGGCAAACAAGTACTCACCTGCAGAGTTCTCAACTTTTTGCCCATCGAGTCTGAAAAATCTGATTCATTGTCGCTCGAAAAATCTGGGTAGTAAGCAGTCAACGTTACATTGTGATGAGCTCGTCCAAAGCAAGCCAGATCAGATCTGATGGAAATAATTCCTGTTGGAATATTGATTATTGATTAGTTTCACTCGTATATATTCTTTCGTTTCGATAAATATTACATTATTTCAATCTTTATCGATCGAGATATAGTCGCAAACGGTGAAACAGTGATATTTGAAGAGCTCAAAAGGGCGACGGCTGTGAAAGATCTCTCTCATTGATTTTAGATGGTAACAAAAAATTTTTCGTGAGGAAATTTTTCAATACGGAAGATCAGTGAGTGAGGATATTGAAATGGGTAAAGTGCACTTTTGGATGTATTGAGTGATCAATTTAAATCCAGAAACCTTGAGGTTGAGCTAAAACGGCAAGCAGAAAGGCAAAAACTATGCTGGGCCACATCTTGATAGATTGGTCACTCTCTTAAAGAATATTCGAAGTTTCAAGAGACACGTTTCGCGACTGGACATATTCGCGGAAGATATATTTCAACTCGTCGGTGGTAAAACGGATGTTTTGCTGACAGCGAATTCTTAAATTGTCATTGCGTAATCAAAATACTAATAAGCCAGTTGTAACATTGAAACGTGTGTATAAAACAAAGCTGAGAAATTCAACTTGAATATTGATTGGCTGTTCAAATCATGAGGTGAGATAAGTGTACCTAACATGCCCCCATATGAGTAATTCCACGCGAAACAGACCGACAAAAAAGGGTCATGTCTCGGATATTTTTCTAAGTATTTTCAATCGATTCTATAGTCCAAAACATGCACTTTAAACTTACTATGAGGTCCAGAATAAAATTTTTGGGCCCATCACGACAATTTTTGAAAATGATGTAAAATCCTTTTTTTCAGAATTCCAGCAACCTTTTTTTACTAAAATGCAAATAAGTCGAATTGCTTGCAGATAAAGACACGCAGTTCACGGCATTCGAAAGGTCTCTGAAAAATCTATCGAAATACATCCCTAGAACTTGATTTTGAGATTACGTACACTATTGTCGAGCAAAAAGTCGAAAAACACAAAAACATTGATTTTTCGAAAAGCCATTTTTTTTTAATTTCTGAAAATGTGATATTTGATGTAAAATGTTGTGGTTTTTCAGAAAAAAATGGCCCCGAACCTTTTTTTTGAGTCCTAAGGCCTATTTTTGCTATTTTTCGCAAATCAGATTTTTAGGCGATGGGAAATCGTTTATTTCCTGCGCATGCGCAGGAATTTGAGTTCTTGAAACCAATTGCATCAGAAAGCCAAGAAAATTTCCTTTAAAATGACCACTTGTCAAAGTCAATTCCATCGATTGAGACCGAAGCTACAACGTGCAGAAAACCAGTGAATGTTGGCAACGACCAAGAGGTGGTCGGGGACAGCACTGACTGATGAGATCCGCGGGCGATGGCCTTTGCCTATCGATGCGCTCGGGCTGAAGCTTCATCTTTCATACGGTCGTAGCTCCGAGCCAAATTGATGGAATTGACTTTGTCAAGTGGTCATTTTGAAGGAAATTTTCTTGGCTTTCTAATGGGATTGGTTTCAAGAACCCAAGTTCCTACGCATGCGCAGAAAACACACGATTTCCCATCGCTTGAAAAACTGATTTGCGAAAAGTAGCAAAAATAGGATTTATGACTCAAAATAAAGGTCGGGACTATTTTTTCTGAATGAGCACATAATTTCACATCAAATAATAATTTTCAGGAATCAAAAAAAATGGCTTTTCGAGAAATCAATGTTTTTGTCTTTTTTGACTTTTTACTCAACAATAGTGTACGTAACCTCAAAATCAAGTTCTAGGAATGCATTTCGATAGATTTTTTGAAGACCTTTCGAATGCCATAAATCGCGTGTCTCTATCTGCAAGCAATTTCGACTTATTTGTATTTTAGTAAAAAAAGGTTGCTGGAATTCAGAAAAAAAGGATTTTACATCATTTTCAAAAATTGTCGTGATGGGCCCAAAAATTTTATTCTGGACCTCATAGTAAAATTAAAGTGCATGTTTTGGATCATAGAATCGATTAAAAATACTTGGAAAAAGACCCGAGACATGAGTGACAGCTTTTTCGTCGATCTGTTTCGAGTGGACTTACTGATATGCCAATCTCAGAACTGGGCCTTCGTTGACTCTCACTCAATTTTTTTTTATATTTGGGGAGGTTAATGGTTTCAACCAATCCCGAATCATTTCTGCGTCCCCCCAAAAATGTTATAGTGACTATTTTATTGCTTTCTTTCGCACAGCTGAGAAATCACAGAGGAGATTGCGCTCAGTAAACCCTGCTCTAAATTTTTTTAGTTTGACCAAGCTCAATGTGCTGTAGCGCATTCGATTCTTTTCTTCGATACTTTCAAAATTCGTTCTTTGAAGTTACAAAACTCCAATCTGGCGCTATTTCATGTGCAGAATCCGGAGATGACTTGTAGAACAACAAGACCAACATCCGAGTGTGCTCCAACATGACCCCAAATGGTTATCTCGAAAGGGCGCGCAATACGTCTTTTTTAGCAATCAGAATGTGTTGCCACCTCGAAATAGATCGAAACAGTGTTCTGGACCGCCGAAAAGCTCCAGAATTGGTTGCACAAGGATAAAAACCATTTTATGCGCTCCATCGCTAATTCATATCGTTTGGGGGGGGGGGGGCGGAGACAGGTCAACTCCAGGAGGTCAAAATTGGACGTCCTTCAGCCATCATGAAAGGCTTGAAACAAGCCTCAAAATAAGCTGAGGTTCGTTGAAAAATGATGATATAGACCAGGGTTGTTGAGGAAGTGGCTCAATGGGGGCATGTTGGGTACACTTACCGTATTATAATGTATTGTGATAACTTTGAATCGGGAGCTTTCTATATGGTAAGTAAGTGTACTTAAGAATAGGACAAAAGATATTCCCTCACAAGAACAGAAATGCCAATTGAAAAATTTTTTAATTGATGCACATCGATACCTCACTTCCTCTCAAATATGATCAATATTTGACAAAAAAAAAAATAGATTTTCATCGATCTACAATACAATTGCAGAAAATATACCAAAAGGGTAGAAATAACGAATAAACTCAAAATCCACTCGAGATTCGAATGATGTGCATACTTCATTCATAAATAAAGTTGGTATATGTCATTGCACTGGATAGAAGCAAGTAATCGTGAAAAATCGATAGCGGAACGCGCTATTCGTATGTCTTACAGCTGAATTAGTAAAAGAAAGCGACGCTATACGGCAGAAATGTTATATAGGCCGTTTGCTGCTGCAGCATGTATAAGCATGTGTTCATACTTGCCGGTCAGTAGTTCAGAGATAATTCATGCATAAGTTTGTTATGAGTTTCATTGATTGCACAAGAGACGATCGTAGGTCAGAGTCGAGTAAACTTGATGACCCTTTTTTTCTTTCATTCTACTTTTGATGAAAATTTCTTCCAGAGGATGAGAATTGGATCGTCTTATGAGTCTAGAAGAAAATTTTGTCATTGACAAGAAAGTAACGAAAACAAATTGTCTGTACTGTTTACAATTTTCTTTGGAAAGTTTTGAGAGACAAACAAACTATTGTGCATGGAGAGATAGGTTGACTGTCGATGGCTAGTTTGAGGTTCTTTATCTGTCCAAGTTATTCATTTGAATCAGCTATGCGCTCATCACTTCGAGACAAATCTATTTCAGAGCGTCACGGGCTCCATTTCTTACCGATAGATATTCTCACACATTGAGGTGGGCTGAAACCGATTCTGATACATCAGCTTGATGCAATATCTTTGTCAAGGTCATCGAGATTGATTGCATTTTGCCCACTTTTCTCGTTGAGATAAAGTACTTTTCACATTATCAAAAGGAAAAATTGCCAAATACTGCAATCTTTCTGATTACATTCAATGGTAGAGGAGTTATCCACTGACAATAACTAATCATTTCTTCTCATTATGACAGATGGGTATTCTGAAAGAGATTTTTCAAAATACACTGAAGGATACAAAGAAATACATCTATAATTGTATCTCAACATCTTTTCGTACATAGTTATAAGGTAAGAGTTCCCAACTTGCCCCCATAGCTGATCTCAGGAATTGGCACTCGTTGACTTCCACACAGATTTTTTTATTTGTCATGTTAAAATATCAGAAAACCAATAGTTTGATCGATTTTGGAACATTTTTGAGCTTCCCAAAAAAACTGAAGTGAGATTTGTATTTCTCGTGTTCCCACAGCTAAGAAATTCCTGAAGAAATTACCCTTAGAATAATCCGTGCCAAAATCTTTGTTCCAACCAATCTTGACTTGCATCTCCGCGCATTCGATTCCTTGGCTCAAGATCTTCAAAATTCAACTTTGGAAGTTGCCAAATCCCAATCTGGCGCGGTCTTTTATGTCAAATACATAGATGATTTGTAAAACATGA